>SJYT01056654.1:0-18582 GCA_006410635.1 Cephalophus harveyi
GCACAAAATAAACATATGAAGAGATTATTTTTAGCTGTCAGGCAAAAGAAAATTATAATTACAATATTATCATCTACATTTCCCTCAGAATTGTTCAAATGAAACAGAATGAAAAATCCAAGTGTTAAGGAAAATATGGAGCAACTGGAACTCTCACAAACTAGTGACATGAGTTTCAAATTGGCAAGCACTTTTAAACATTGTGCCAATACTATTTGACCTTATTTTAAAGTTAAAAAGAATACAAGTTCTATGGCCTAGAAATACCATTCCTAAGTACAAACCCAATATAAGTTTAAGAATATGTGGACCAAAATAAATGCATAGAATCTTCATAACCATTTAGTTAAATGGTTACATCCACAAACAACCAAATAGTTTGTGAATACTAGAAAAGATAAACTATTTTATTTATACAATAGAATACAACAATGATAATGTGCAAACTTCTGCTGCATGAAACAGTGTGTTTGAATCTTACAGATACAATGTTAAGCCAAATAAAACACACACACACTAACACATACCCTATGACTCTACTTACATACTATTCAAAAACAGGCAAAATCAATCCATTATAGTAGGAAGCAGGGTGAGATTCCCTTTGGGGAAAAGGAGGATATGGTTAGGAGAGGTTGTAGGGAAAGCTTTTGGGGTTATTTTAATATTGCTTTTGGTGCAAATGATCAGATACTTTTATTTTGTAATAATTCTTCAGACTACTTTTTTACAATTCATATGGCTTTCTGTAAATATATGATACTTAATAAAAGTATTTATAAAATAACACCCAGAGTTATCTTCCATGTGGAAACTAGACTATACTCTGTTGGTTGAAAATACAAAGTATTTTTTTTTTATCTATGTGTGTGCATGTGTGTGTTTGTTGGATGACTGAGAAGATAACTGATTGTTAGTTTAGGATATTGAGTTAATTAGGCCATCCAGTTACCAAAGTCTATTAACTCATTTGAAATGCTGATGATTGGTTGTTTCCTTTATTATTTAAACAACAAAAGACAAGGATGAGTTTTCGACCAAGAAATCTTTTAGTAGAGCTTTTGCAGACAGAATATACTCTCTTTACCCCACTCCAGTGAGCTACTTTTCTGAAGGGGCATATAGATCTTGGCCTGACTTGCTTTAAATAAACAAGTACTTGACAAGTCTATTAATCTCATTCACTTCCCATAAGAAGGAATAACTTTATATCCACCTTTGAAAGCATATTTATTAAAAAAATACATTTACATATTCAGAGTATTAAAAAATACTCTGAAATGTATTCTTAAAGGCATCTTTGTATTGGAGTTTGATCTGCTTTCAGATTTGGTCAATATACTTGGTAGCAGTATAGCAATGAACTAATAGAAAGCAAGACATCCAAGAAGTTTGAGTGGGAAAGGGAGAAAAATTAGTATTTGGGCAGATAACTTAGAATTTAGAATTTACTGGGACAATCTTAGGTGTCTAACAATCAGCTCATATTGAAATGAGAGTGGCAAGAGACAGATGGATGATTAGGTTCTCTGCCTTAGATGTGCATAAGGGTGAGGTTTTTGCAAGGAGAACTGAGTGTAAGTCAGAGAGTCAAGAAGGTAAGGAGGGGGAAAAGGGAGTAGGAATTAAGCTGCAGATTTGTAGGCAACCAGGGTAAAATTTTTGTGTCAATCATACCAATCAGATTTGAGATAGTGTGTCTTCTGATTGCTTTAGTTCAGAGTGATTCAAAGATTAGGGGTATCAGAAATAATAGAAAAAAAAAAAAAAAAAGGGTCCTCAGGTCTGGAACACAAATTGGGCATTTAGTGAAGTACTAATCTACACTTTGCATTTTAGACCTTGAACATAATAAATTTTATAAACATTTTTCATTTTCTTTTAAGTTCTTGAAACAAAAAAATTTGAGACTGAGAATAGACATTTTATTAATTTCAGTACTTTTTTTGGTTAAATAAATGGTACTCAGAATACAAAAATAGATGCTTCTTTTCTAGTATGCCAAAGATTTTACATTGAAATGTGAATATAGTAATACAATTCTAAACAATACACAGTTTTAGTAGTTCCAGTTTAGAAATAGTGCTTTAAACACGTAGCTTGCATTAGTATTTCTTGATTGATTATTGGTGATAAAATCATCTATCTAATAATTTTGATTGTTTCTCATCACTGTGAAAATGTTAAAATCATATCCACAAATTGTAAGATTCCATCACTTTAAAGATATGTTTTTCCCAGCTATTGAAATTAATTTGAATACATTTGCTTGCTCTGTTTCTCAGTAAACAACTCACATTATTTCGCAGCAAAGACTTATCATTTCTGAAAGTCACCCAGGTACTCAAAAATCATAGGCTCAAAGCAGTTTTTAAAGTGTAACTTAAAATAGACTGTGACCTTTTAGATGGTGAAAAGGCTTATTTTTGAGCCATATGGTAAGCCTCAGGCTTAAGACATTAAAATTGAGGCTGAAGGGAATTCAAACTATGACACTGATTAGTGCATATGTCTCTACATTAGATTTACCAAAAGACAGCAAGAAAATCTTTTATGACAAGTTGTCTGTTGCCATTAATGCAATTCATGGAGAAGGAAAGAAATACAACTTTAGGCAAGATTTAGAGGGCTGAAAAACTGAACATATCAGAATTTCAGAGGCACTTCTGATTGGCTTAACAGAAAAAGATACCTGAATTATCACATTTTTTTTCCTCCCTTGATATTTATCCCTGAGATGTTTTCTGTGGGACAAAAATGAACTGACCTTGCCTTAAAGTCATGGTGCTCATGGTAAATGTCTAGATACTGATTTATTCAATTAGTTAATTTTTAAAGTTACTTTATTTCCAATTATAAGACAATAGAACTGTCATTTTATCCTCTGATTCTCACATTATAGCAATAAGACAGAGAATTCTTCCTTCTAAATATTTGCTTTTTTTAGGCTAAAGAGTGTTTATAAGATGGAGAATGGCAAATTGATGTGACAGAGTGTAAAATTCCATATTTACCATTTTTTTCCATGATTCTAAGTTAGAACTATGATGCAAATTCTCTAACACTATTATCTCACCTCATCACCTCAAGCTTGGGAGCATAAGGGATTTTGAAATACTCACTGGCATGAAGAATACTCATCATATTTTTAAGTTTTAGTATGAAACAAATATGCTTGATAAGACTTCTGTGGTATCCTTACTCAACAGATTATAACAGAGTAATAAAATATTATTCATGATATGATCACTGAAGAAGGCTTTCTTATCTCTTCTTGCTATTCTTTGGAACTCTGCATTCAGGTGCTTATATCTTTCCTTTTCTCCTTTGCTTTTCGCCTCTCTTCTTTTCACAGCTATTTGTAAGGCCTCCCCAGACAGCCATTTTGCTTTTTTGCATTTCTTTTCCATGGGGATGGTCTTGATCCCTGTCTCCCGTACAATGTCACGAACCTCATTCCATAGTTCTTCAGGCACTCTATCTATCAGATCTAGGCCCTTAAATCTATTCCTCACTTCCACTGTATAATCATAAGGGATTTGATTTAGGTCATACCTGAATGGTCTAGTGGCTTTCCCTACTTTCTTCAATTTGAGTCTGAATTTGGCAATAAGGAGTTCATGATCTGAGCCACAGTCAGCTCCCGGTCTTGTTTTTGTTGACTGTATGGAGCTTCTCCATCTTTGGCTGCATAGAATATAATCAATCTGATTTCGGTGTTGACCATCTGGTGATGTCACCTACTTTTTGCAAGGTGATTTCTCAACTCTAGAGCCGGCTAGGCTTCTCTGGTACTGACTTAAGCTTCTGTTGTCCATCAGTTACAATTAAACTAGCATTTTCAAGAGCATTCTAAGGACATTGGTCCTTTGAGAGTCTTTTCAAAGGAAAGAAGATTTTCTATGATTAAATATATTTCAGAAATCCCACCTGCTTTACTCCATTGTCAAGATATAAAATGCTTATTAGCAGAGATTTATTCTAATAAAGAAAACTTCTTTAACTTGTTCAATTCAAAATTTCCAGTCTTATTTCAACACAGCACCTTTTTCTAATAATAGCTCTTATAACCTCTAAGAAGTAGTGTTCTGTGAAACATATTTTGAGAAATGCTTTCCCCAAATATTTTAATGACTTTCAGACTAGTTCCTGGCTTCAAAGGTAGTCATGCCAAATTAATCAACACATTTTATAATATAACTTCCCTATTAAAAACATTCTATGTATCCCCACTGCTTCTTGGACAAAAATAAGTTCCAACTATTCAAGCTATTGTTTAGATGAAAGTACAGTATTCCCTCAAGCTGTCTGTTTAGATGAAAATGCCACTATTTCCTAAAGCAAAATTCTTGCTAAAGTCAAATATCTTCTTTTATTACTCCTGCATAGGACAGGTAATCTCAGTTCTCTAAACTGCAGTAGTCTTTTCAAAGTCTAACTCATCATTAAAGTTACATATCAAAACCTTCCAAACTCATTCTCCCTTATCTTTTCTCTGAAGCGCATGAAATGCTGAGCACTTGGACTTTTCCTATCTTTGATATGTTTTGTTTTATTCAATGGGCTGAGAGAAAATATAATGAATAAAAACTGTGGGCCCACATGCTAGCCAAGATCATTTAGTGCACAGGTAATTTCAAGAATATTACTTGCTCCTGTTCCTTTTTCCTGATATCAAAAATAAATATTAGCTTGCAGGATTTTCATGAGTATTAAATGATAATATATATTTATATATATATATATATAACAGCATTCTAATAGGTAATTATTATAACTAAGATTAGATTGAAATTTTTTTCATATCAATATCCAGTTTTTATGTTTCTTTGTAGTATCCCATTTTGTATAAAAGAGTTTTTGCTTATGGGAAGTATTTATGAAATACTTTATGGAATCAAAAATATCAGAACTTTAAGCATCTGTCAGTTCAGTCGCTCAGTCGTGTCCAACTCTTTGTGACCCCATGAATTGCAGCACGCCAGGCCTCCCTGTCCATCACCAACTCCCGGAGTTCTCTCAGACTCACGACCATCGAGTCAGTGATGCTATCCAGCCATCTCATCCTCTGTTGTCCCCTTGTCCTCCTGCCCCCAATCCCTCCCGGCATCAGAGTCTTTTCCAATGAGTCAACTATTCGCGTGAGATGGCCAAGGGCCATTAAATCCAGTATCCTTATTTTATAAACTGGAAACTGATGTACTGAACAGGGAGCTTACTTGTCTTGTAAAAATTCACAACTATTATCAACAAGTAGTTGATAATACATCCAGTCATAGTTCTCTGGGCCAAGACCTATCAGAGCCAGATTTTAATTGACTACTTACCCAGGAAAAAAACCAGCAACATACAGCTGACTATTTTAGTTTGCTTCCAAAGTAAGCATTCTTCATGCAGTATGTGGTAGATACATAACTCCCCCAAATTCTTCTCCATGTCCACATCCCTTCATTGAGTAACTTTGTGTGGTCTCTTGCTTGACCATGTGACACATTGGCCATGTGACTTGCTTTGAACAATGAGATATTATTTCGTATGAGAAGTCTGAAAAACATATGTGACTGCAAACGTTTCTTTTGAAGCTTTTAGAATCCTCTGTGTACCATATGAACATGTTCAGATAAGTCTGCTGAGACATGAGAGACCACAGAAAGAACTGAGTTGTTCCAGTATAGATACCCCAGAACCACCTGTCCCAGTCAACTTGTCAGCTAGCTGACTGCGGTGCATGAGTCAGGCCAAGTTTAGAGGAAAGATTCACCACCCGAGTCCAGCACAAATTTTTCTTTTTTTGTTGGAATATAATTGCTATACAATGTTGTGTTAGCTTCTGCTGTGCAACAAAGTGAACCAGCTATCTTTATACATACATACCCACCCTCGTGAACCTCCCTCCAACCCATTCTCCATCACACCCCTCTAGGGCGTCACATATCACCTAGGTGAGCTCCCTGTGCTGTACAGCAAGTTCCCACCAGCTATCTATTTTACACGTGGTAGCATATATATCAGAGAAGGCAATGGCACCCCACTCCAGTACTCTCACCTGGAAAATCCCATGGACGGAGGAGCCTGGAAGGCTGCAGTCGATGGGGTCCCTGAGGGTTGGACACAACTTCACTTTCACTTTCACCTTCCTGCATTGGAGAAGGAAATGGCGACCCATTCCAGTGTTCTTGCCTGGAGAATCCCAGGGATGGGGGAGCCTGGGGGGCTGCCATCTTTGGGGTCGCACAGAGTTGGACACGACTGAAGAGACTTAGCAGCAGCAGTAGTAGCATATATATGTCAGTCTTACTCTCCCACAGCGTAAATTTCTGATCCAGAGAATCATGAGATAAATGAAAGGTTGTTTTAAGTTATAAAGTTTTTGGGGGGATGATGTATTACGCAGAGAAAGTGTACCAATAGAAACTACTTTGTGGACTGGTTATTAATTAAAAGTTCCATGAAAAATAGGCAGATATTAAGCCTCTTGAGTCCAAGTCCCCTGAGACAGAAGATCTTATGTTTCTCTAAACAAAACAATTATTTATTTAATAAAGATATCACAGACCCAGATACAAAACTGAGTGCTTTTTTTATCCTCAATGTTTATCAGTTGCTTAGATGACATAGCAAAAAGATTTTACCCTCTTAGTATCTGGGTTTCTTTGTTAATGGTCTTTGGCTGTGACTCATTTTTTCAGCTTACCAGTTGACTCTGGCACACTGGCCTTCAAAGCAAACATCTTATGACATAAAGTACACTTTTGATAATGGCCATGAAAGAAAAATTGGTCTTTGAAAGTCATCAAGCATATTCAAAGAGAATGATAATATGTTACAATATCTGCTTAGATCTTTAAGACAAAATATCAGCAATTTTGTATTTCTTCTTTAAGCAACAGTGTTCAGCACCCGTTTTCTTGACTAAAGTACCAGAAACTTATACCATAGCTTCACACAGAGATGATACATACATATTCACAGTGCACTTGACAAGACAGAACAACATGGTACAAAACATATGGAGGGTTATTTGACTCTTTCTAATTCATTCACATCTCCATGAAAGCCTGAGAAATATTTCACTGGAATCATACAGTGTTGATGAATGTTTAGCAAGGACTATTAAGGCACATTTGAGTACATAAATTATTCTTGAAACACAAATTGTATGTAATTCATATTTTACATATTGTTCAAAACACATACATGTATCATGAAAACAAATATTTCTATTTTCCCATGAATTTTAGACAAGCTTATTCTTTCCCCATTATATTTGTTAAACTATATATAAACACTTGTTTTGGAAAAAATGGTAAACTTTAAACTTATTATACAATGTATCCAATGAGAGCATACAATTTGAATTTGAGGGTGGTTGGAGTTTGCGAAATCAGTCTAAGAATTTCTGGGAACCTTGTGGCTGTGGATGGCATCAGGTAGAAGAAGATTAATGATCTGAGGCTAGAAACAGGAAGGTGAATAGACATAAAGGAAGGAAAGAGTGCTTTTTAGCTTCTGAGCAAGCAATTTAAAGGGTATATATAGATATTAGAGATAAAATATACAATGGATTTCAATTATACAAACAGTCATGAAGCAAGAGGGTACAATCACCAAAGCAAGTAGATAACTGTCAAAGAGGTTAAAATGAATAGTACAATTCCCAGATGAGAGACACCTGGGCAAAGTAAATAAGTGAATAGGGTGAGACACTAGTACCTATATGATACTGATTCAAAGGTAAGGTTCTGTTTGCTCTAGTATTTGCACTTTATTTTAAATTATGCACTTCCTTAGCAGTAGAATTCAATTTTCAAGTTATAGCCATTATAGGAAGATCGCTGGACATAATCCAGAGAATTTGGACATTCGGGCTATATGGAAAAAAGAAATGGGAATACAGAGAATGAGATGGTTGGATGGTATCACTGATTCAATGGACGTGAGTTTGGGCAAACTCTAGGAGATAGTGAAGGACACGGAAGCCTGGTGTGCTGCAGTCCATGGGATCACAAAGAGTCAGATACAACTTAGCAACTGAACTAAGGAAAAAAAAAAAGAATGCACAAGTAAGATGAGTTAAGAGTAATTTCTGTCAGTTAAGACATCTTTATGGAGAGTCTATCATGTACAAGGACATCACCTACTAAGGCAAGGACTCTTGCAGACAATCTGTAATAAGAAAAGAATTCATTAAGATATAGTAATAAAATGATAATTCTTTTTAAGCTTCTACAGTTAATGAAGTTATTTTACACACTTAGTCTACTGTTGTTGGAGAAGGCAATGGCACTCCACTCCAGTACTCTTGCCTGGAAACTCCCATGGACGGAGGAGCCTGGTAGGCTGGTAGGCTACTGTTTTACTATATATAGTTATTCATATTATGTTAGTCAGTTGCTTTTTCTAGTTTTGTAGATGTTTAGAATTGACTACTAAAGTCCTTAATTGATAATTCTTGGTTTGTAAGATGCATATGAAAATCCCTCAGCTTCATGACACTTTTTCATCCTTTATGGAATACAGAAACTAAAAACTAGTAGATCCATTCTGCTGTCACAGCCTGGAGAAAGCTCCCTACTGTGCCATAGTCATAAGTTCATACTCCAAAGTATACCCTTATAAGTAGATGCTTTTTATTTTCTAACTAAAGGATCAGGATGCCTCTCCTTGAGCTACAGAAGATTCTTGAAGTTGGAAGTTATACAATTTATTTTGTATATTTAAAAGTATGATTCTCCAGTGGAATTTGATCTGTAGAGAGAATAAAGACTGTCCTTTCATTTTTGTGTCTCCCAAATCCATCTCAATGCCTGAAATACACTGAATGGTCTATAATTATTTGTGGAATAAATAAATCACAGATAAATGAAACAAGAAGCCAGCTCTGACTACTCACTATTCTGATAACATTATCAACTCCAAGAGAATGGATAAGGATAAAGCCAAAAGGACAAGGGAAAGAAGTTAATTTGAATTTGCTCATATTTATTTGACTTTAAGACTTAAGAATGTCATTAGGCTATGTTATCATAACCAAATGTTGTATGAGTGGAAAACACAAAGCTAAGTAAAACCACATCACATGGTAGAGAATACAGTCAGCATGTTGACTGATGAACAGAACATTCCATTTCAAAGAAAAAGAATTTTTACCTACAATAAAATTAATTTTGGGGGTACAGGACACATTGATCAAATCATTTTAATCTAGACTTATCTAAATTCATTTCCTTGTAATTTGAATGTCCATTGCTTTCTTGTGACAACTAACAAGAATTCTAACTTTAAGTCAAGCTTGACTGGTGGAAGATGCTCGGCAATAGACAATGTCTTTATATAATGGAATTAGGCTTCAATTTTTTCATCTTGTTAATGATGTGCATATGAAAGGCCAAGTATTTAGCAATGTTAGTTAATCAGAGAATCCATTGTGAGTGATTAAAAGCACATTAAACTTGTAATTTGTAGTGCAGACTCAGGGCAACTATTGCATTTTTGCTCTAATGAGTTAATGTGTTTAAATAAATGGTGATGTTAGGCTAAAATTGTTTTAACTTTCAAAGAAAAGGTTTGTAATTAAAATAATGATAGACTGTCCTTGGAAAACACGTTGTTTCTTTTTAAGGGGAGTAAGAAATTAAATTTTGCCCTCCAATTAAATTTTCAAAATAATAATGAAAAATGTGGTAAGAAATGATCAGTATGACCATGGAAAAATGCCTGATTTCATTCTGGATGCAGAATTTGTTCAAACTGGAAAACAAGAAGAAACAAGAAATAAACATCTTTGTAAGTCAGGGACAAACTGAAAAATGGCATTCAGCAGAGTGATAGTTTGTGTTACAAATTAAATACCCAACTAAAGATGCCTGTAGAAGAAAGATTAATTTAGCTTCTTGTATTCAATTCTGATGTTAAGATTGAGTCATTTTATAAATTGAAGTACATCCGACATATAAAACTGTTTTTGGACAGAATTTCTCTCTTTAAAATTTTTCAGTATTATCAGTAAACTCAGACATAGGTAGACATAGGTAGCTGTTATGAGCTGACTTGAGTTTAGGATAGTCTGATATGTCAAATTTTGTGAGTTAATACTTGGGGATTATTTTTTATCAACTTTTTGTTGTAGGAAAAATACTTGAAGATAAAAACATGAATATTATCATTCTTGTCTGAACTAGTGATTTTCAATACCTAACAAAAATATATTTTTAAGCTTTTTTATAAATGCTGGTCAAGGACTTTGTACAGAAGGTAGATCATATTGTCAAAAATGGGTCTTCAATGAATAATAATGCTATATCTGACAAAAAGGACTATGAAGAGAGAAAATATTACCTTTATTATTGTCCTCACTACCACCATCATGAAAATCATCCAAAATATTTGTCATCATAATGGTCTAAGGCAATTATACACTGTGCATTTCAGTCTATACCATTTCTCTAAGCATTGCCACGAACAAGACAAAGTTATTTCACTTCCATCCATTCTAAGAGATGTAACACTTATTTGGCTTCAGGATGTAGTAAATGTGGATGATAATCTTGACAGGAAACTGTAGAATAAAATATTCAATTATATACTAATTTTCTTTTCAGTTTTTACAATTCACCTCTTTGCATAGATGTGAATAAAATTAGAACTGCTTTAAGTTAGAAAAATGACATTCAGAGGAAACAAAGTGTTTTTATAATACTTTTAACACTTTACAGAGGTATTATTCATGTAATGGATATTTCTTACCATCTAACCTAATTTCATCATGAAAAGTTTTGTAGAAAATTATTGGCAATTCTGTTTCATATTGGATTTTTAATAGTTTAATTGAAAATTAAGATACAATGATAAAATACTGAATTGATATGCCTGGGAAAACAAATATATTTGGCTTCAATATTGTAACTGATGAAGTATTTCTCCTATATCTAACTGCTATGATCCAGCTGATAAGTGTGAAGTTACAGCTTTTTTTTCTTTTCCTATAAAGGCTATGATGTCGTATGACAGGAGACATCATTATTTAGTATGTTTATTAGCTGGAGCCCTGAGTGTACTTAGAAAAGCAAGTTTTCCAAAGGATGTGAAAAAACAAAAGGCCATATCCCATTGAACTCCTTTCCTAAGAAGTTTCCACAAAATGGGATGGTTTTATATCTTTCTTATGTGAGGAAACCTGGCTTCTAATAGGCATCCAGGATCTCTAAAATTATAAAAATGGTAAATGTTCTCTAAAATGTACTCAGTTAATAAGCAAACAAAATGTCTCACTTATTTTACTTGAAAAATTCATGCCTACAAAGTTTTAGAGACAGCAGTAAAGTTTTAAATATGACTGCATGTGTATGTGTGTGTGTGTGTGTGTGTGAGTACCTGCTCAGCTATGTTCAACTCTGCAATCCTATGTACTGTAGCCAACCAAGTTTCTCTGTCCACGGGATTCTCCGGACAAGAATATGAGAGTGGGTTTCCATTTCCTCCTCTGGTGAAATATTACCAACTCAGGGATTAAATCTGCATCTCCTGCATTGGCAGGCAGATTCATTTACCACTGAGCCATGTGTAAAAATTTGAAAAAAAGAGGAAAACATCATGAGCTGAATAAGACTTTTCAGAAGCATGAAAGATAGGCTCAGTAAATTGCTGAGCAATGATGTAAGGGCAAATAATGAGATATAGATTAGTTTAAACCAAAAAATAAAGATTAGTGGTAGATAATAATGCAAAGAAAAATTTGCAGAATAAAATTTCCCATTGAGTGTCAGAATAAGAAAGTAAATACATCAGTATTATCAATCATAGCAAAGAAGACTAAAATAGTCATAATTGTTTCTTAGTTGCTTAGTCATGTCTGACTCTTTGTGACCCCATTGACTGTAACCTGCCAGGCTCCCCTGTCCATGGAGTTTCTCCAGGCAAGAATACTGGAATGGGTTGCCATGCCCTAAAGGTCCTTCTAGTCAAGGCTATGGTTTTTCCAGTGGTCATGTATGGATGTGAGAGTTGGAATGTGAAGAAAGCTGAGCGCCGAAGAGTTGATGCTTTTGAACTGTGGTGTTGGAGAAGACTCTTGAGTGTCCCTTGGACTGCAAGGAGATCCAACCAGTCCATTCTGAAGGAGATCAGCCCTGGGATTTCTTTGGAGGGAATGATGCTGAAGCTGAAACTCCAGTACTTTGGCCACCTCATGTGAAGAGTTAACTCACTGGAAAAGACTCTGATGCTGGGAGAGATTTAGGGCAGGAGGAGAGGGGGACGACAGAGAAGGAAATGGCTGGATGGCATCACTGACTCGACGGACGTGAGTCTGAGTGAACTCCAGGAGTTGGTGATGGACAGGGAGGCCTGGCGTGCTGTGATTCATGGGGTCGCAAAGAGTTGGACACGACTGAGTGACTGAACTGAACTGAACTGATTCCAGGGAATCTTCCCAACCCAGGAATTGAATCGGGATTTCCTGCATTGCAGGCAAATTCTATACCAGCTGAGCAAGTAAAGGGAAGCCCTTTAGCATTGTCAATTAGCAGTTGAAAGAATATTATAGAGGTGATGGAAAATAAAATTGCATTAAAAGCCAAGAAGGAAAATTATCATCAACTGATTCTATTGAATCAGTTGATTCCATTGAAAGTTTCAGAAAAGTGTGTAATTTCCTTGGTTCAGTCTCACTTCAACAAAGATTTGAAATGGTAGTCAAGTGTTACAGCTAGGTTACAGCTCAGAGTTTTATTCAGTAAACAAAGGACAGTACACCTTCAAGGCATGAGAGTAGGCTGATCCCAAAGGAGAGAACTTACCCTCCTTGGCTCCCTCTGTTTATACTTTTTGTCTTCTTCCCACTTCCCAACCTGCCCTATGTAAATTAGGGTTAGCTTTCATCATCAATCCAGATAAGGTAATGGCACCCCACTCCAGTATTCTTGCCTGGAAAATCCCATGGACAGAGAAGCCTTGTAGGCTGCAGTCCATGAGGTCACTCAGGGTGGGACAGGACTGTCCAGGGACAGGACAAGACAGCAACTTGACTTTCTCTTTTCACTTTCATGCATTAGAGAAGGAAATGGCAACCCACTCCAGTGTTCTTGCCTGGAGAATCCCAGGAATGGGGGAGCCTGGTGGGCTGCCATCTCTGAGGTCGCACAGAGTTGGACATGACTGAACCGACTTAGCAGTAGCAGCAGCAGCAGCTCCATTATCAATCAGGAATGGGGTGTGTTTGTTTCACCTGAGGTTCACACACTGGTCCTTGGATTTTTCCTTTGCTCTCTTTTTGTGGGCTTTCTCTCTTCCTTTGTCTTTTAGCCATTGCCATTTTGGACTAACTTTTTCCTATTTTAACTACCTAACCAAAGGGAAGCTAATTTTAAATGGTAAACAACTTCATAAAGAAATAAAGTAGAGTAAATGTTTTCATTATAATTTAAGGAGATTAAGAAGTACAAGTAATAAAGTTCTTTGGCTGGGAATCGCATTTTATTTTTCTGCTTGCCAAGTTGATTTTTAAATTTCTTTTAAATAGGTCTTAATAAACATCATAATACAATAGTGATAATTTTGGCAATACCTATATATCTTAAAATAAATATACTCATCTAACAGAATTTAAGTTTGATAATGTATAAATTACATTGTAAGTCTACTTTTGTCTCTCTGGCATATGTGACATAATATTTCTTGCTGCTCATTTCAAAGAAATAATAAATAATGCAATAGTTTAAAAGATACAATAATACAATCAATGTGTGATTCCCCATAAGCCATACAGGTATCTCTGATAAAAAGTAGGTATTTTAATTGGGGAAGTGCTGGGTACAAAATCATATAAAAAGAATAAAAAACAATCTTTATTTTAAGAAGCTGAGAGTACATTTGGCAGGAAATTTCAGCCTTTAGGGCTTCTCCAATTGCTCAGCAGTACAGAATACACCTTTTAATGTAGGAGACACAAGAATCATGGGTTTGGTGCCTGGGTCAGGAAGATCCCCTGGAGGAGGAAATGGCAACCCACTCCAGCTTTCTTGCCTGAAAAATCCCATGGACAGAGAAGCTTAGTGGGCTACAGTCCAAAGGGTTACAAAGAGTACAGCATGATGGAGGGACTGAGCATGCATGCACTCAACCTTCTATTGATCCAGACACTGACTTCAAATACTTCTTAGATTATCATTCAAAAATGCTGATCTGAAGATGGTTATATCTGAATGTTCCAGATGAATGCGGGATGATATTTGCTTCATTCCCAAGATATACTCTTTTTACTTAATGTCAGGTGTTATCCAAGGGTAGCCAATAAGGTTTATTGTTGCTAAAAATTCATAGTCAGTGGATTCCAGAAGTCTAAAAGACAATAGGAGGCTGAACTGGATGGAGTTACTCAGCCTCCGGTAAATGGAAGGAATCTTCCTCTGCCTGATTATCCTTAGAACCTAAAATTTTTCTTGGCATGTCATAGATGCTAAAACGGAGACGGCAATGGCAACCCGAGTACTCTTGCTTGAAAAATCCCATGGATGGAGGAGCCTGGTAGGCTGCAGTCCATGGGGTCGCTAAGAGTCAGACACGATTGAGCAGCTTCACTTTCACTTTTCACTTTCATGAGTTGGAGAAGGAAATGGCAACCCACTCTAGTGTTCTTGCGTGGAGAATCCCAGGGATGGGGGAGCCTGGTGGGTTGCCATCTCTGGGGTCGCACAGAGTCAGACACAGTTGAAACGACTTAGCAGCAGCAGCAGCAGATGCTAAAAATTATGTGTGAATGAATTAATAGTCTTGGCCTTGAGGTTTGTTCCCAGGGTATCCCTCAGTTCTACACTGCTAATTTTTATTTACTTATAGTTACTATTGACAATTATTGTTTATCATTTTTATTTACTCTTGTTTAAATGTTTAACTTTTATTTGCCTATGCTCATTTATTACATAAAACAACTTACAATCTTTTATTTTAATTCAATATTCACATAATTTTATTTTATTTCTTCCTTTCTTTTTCCATTTGACTGCCCTTATCTAATTTTGCAAATGTTTGGGGAAATTGAGTCACCTCTTGAAAATGTGATCAGACCTCTCTAATTACTCTAAAGCTACAGTAACAAAGACAGTGTGATACTGACAAAAAACACAAACAGACTATTAGAACAGAATACAGAACCCTGAAATAGCCACAGAAATATATTTAACTAATCTTTGGTTAAGGAGCAAAGACAGTACAATAAACCAAAGACAATTGCTTCAGTAAATGGTGCCAAACAACTGGACATTCACATACAGGAAAAAAAAAAAAGAATCTAGATACAGACTTCATACCTGTTATAAAATTAATTTGAAATGGTTTGTATCTAAATGTTTAGCTCAAAACTATGAAACTCCTAGAAGATGTCAGTTCAGTTCAATTCAGTCACTCAGTCATGTCCTGCTCTTTGCAACGCCATGAACTGTAGCATGCCAGGCTTCCCTGGCATATCCTATGATATGAAGACATCATAGAAAAAGCCTAGATCACCTTGGGTATAGTGATGCCTTTTCAGATAAAATATGAAAGGCACAATCCATGAAATAATTAACAAGCTGGACTTCATTAAAATGTAAAGATTTTGCTCTGCAAAGACAGTATTAGGAGAATTAGAAGACAAGCCACAGATATTGAAAAATACTTGTAGTAGGCATATGTGGAAAAAAAAAAAAGAATAGTTACCCAAAATTTATAAGAAAACTCTTAAAACTCACTGATCAGAAAACAGCCTAATGTAAAAAAAGTGGGCCAAAGACCTTAACAGAGCACTTGACCAAAGAAGATATACAGGTGACAAGCATATTGAAAGATACTCTAAATTTTATGTCAGTAGGGAAATTCAAATTCAGACAAAGAAATACCACTACAAGTTTATTAGAATGACCAAAATCTGGAACACTGACAACACAAAATGCTGGCAAAGACGTGGAATAACAGGAATTCTCATACATTGCTGATGGGAATGAAAAATGATATAGCTCTCCTGGAAAACAGTTTGGCAGTTTCTTATAAAACTAAACACACTATTAACGTACAATCTAGCAATCATGCTCTCAGGTATTTAACCAAAATAGTTGAATACTTATGCTCACACAAAAACCCACACACAGATGTTTATAGCAGCCTTATTCCTTATTGACAAATTCTAGAAACAATCAAGATGTCCTTCAGTAGTAAATAGGTAAATAAACCATGGTACTTAACAATGGAATATTATTCAGCACTAAAAAGAAATGCGCTATTAAGCCATGAAATAATATGGAGGAAACATAAATGCTTATTTCTAAGTGAAAGAATCCAATCTGACATGGCTTCTGTATGATTCCTACTACATTATCATTCTGAAAAAGGCAAAACTGTGGAGACAAAACACAGATCAACTGTGGAAAGATGTAGAAAAAGGGAGTAAGTGGGTGAAGTAAAAGGGATTTTAAGTGCAGAGACAATTCTCTGTGCAATGTTACAATGATGGATACCTGTCATTATTCATTTGTTCAGACCCATGAATATACAATTTCTTGGTGGCTTAGATGATAAAGAATCTGATGCAATTCAGGAGACCAGGGTTCAACCTCTGGGTCAGGAAGATTCCCTGGGGAAGGGAATGGTCACCTACTCCAATATTCTTGCCTGAAGAATTCCAATGAACAGACTAGCTGGTGGGCTACAGTCCATGGGGTCACAAGAGTCGGACACAACTGAGTGATTAACACATACCCACATACATGAATATACAATACTAAGAGTGAACCAAGGTAAACTATGGACTTTGGGTAATTGCAATGTGTCAGTAAAGGCTCATTCGTGGTAAATTCGTCACTCTGATGAGTAGTGTTAATAATCAGGGAGATTACATGTGTTGGGGAGGCAGGAAGTCAAGGAAAAGTCTCTGAACCTTCAAATTTCATTATAAACCTAAATTTGCTATAAAAATAATGTCTTAAAAAATTGTGTCCATATACCTCAACCAAGACTTGTTTTTTAAACTCTTTCTCCTCATGTTTATAATTGTTTTTCATTGCTTAAATTCTAAGAGTGTTTTCCTCAAAGCCACACTTCTCTAAGGATACCTAAAATTTACTTAGATGGCATATTTTGAGATGCTGTTTTAAAAATATTGTTAAAAGCCAGGAAGTCAATTAATATTTCTGGAGCCATTCAGTTACATGAATTATGTTTAGTGAAATCATATGTGAAAATAAAGTTTGTTATAATAAAAGAAAGAGAAAATTGTCAACTCAGCCTTCAATTTTACACGTAAAGGCAGATCATCCCAAGAATTTAAATTTCAAGATGATATTTCAATGCCCATGAAAAACTGGAAAAACTGGAACTGAACTTGATTTGGAGGGTTACTTGATATGAGTTAACATGGGATATTAAAGCAAGGGAAATATTTGTTTTAATAAATATGTTTCTATAATTTCTCTTTGATATAGGTCAAAGCATTATATGTAAATGGAATGTAGTCTTTTAAATTGATATTGCCCTCAAATTTCATTATCTTATAATTTTGAATCTTGATTTTTTTCTTAGAGTTAGATGCTGTTAGCTCCAATTTCATCTAATCTGTCCCATCCTGGAGTTTTTGATCCACATATGCTCTAATATTTCTTTTTCATCATATACCTTACTTCCTAATATTTAATACAATTTACTTAATTTATATTTATTGTTTACTGTTTGTGCCTTCCTAATAGAATATAGATTATTTGAAGGCAGTGGTGTGTGTATGTGTGTTTGGTAATTAATATATCTGTAATAATTAGGGACTCTTCTGGCACAAATTAGAAAATATACCTTTAGCCAATAAACATTTATTAAAAGACTTTTTAATAGAGTCAAAATAAACAGTGACTTACTAAAACAGTTGTCAAAATAAAACTAATAATTTTTTCCATTTCCATAGAGTGAAAAGTTTCAGTGTGACCTTAGGATTAGTAAACATTTGCCACCTGCTCAGCACATGATTAAAGTTATATGTCAAAAAAGACCTAGCTCTTTTATAGTTTTGTTGTTGTCATTGTTAACATTTCAATGATAGTTGCAATTTAGATCTCATCTAAGTTTGCAATAAAATTCCACCTTCTGGCCACATTCCTAAACCTGTATTATATGTTTGAATAGCATAGAAATTGGTAGTTGTATAATATAAACATTAAATATTATAAGTTTTCTTAATTGGAACTGATCATTAAAATTATGCAGTCTCCATCTGACCTTATTTACCCATGGAATAAATGGATAAGTGACTTGCTATGTGAAAAACTGATTTCACACAGCAAGTTAGGGACAGATAAAAAGGAATAAAGCTTAAATATATTTTCCATCTATGTAGAAGCTTTATTTGGTTTTATTATTTTGCTACTTTGGATATGGGTTTCTGTATTCTAGGTAGCAATTGTGTCGCTTATATAATACAAAAAAATTATATTCAATGATTTCACAAGGTCATTTTGAGCTTTAAAATTGAAATTCATTATTCTTACAGATTTTTTCTGTACATGATATTTATAAACCATTTCTATAAATTATTGAATCAGCTTAATAATAACCCCATATCACTAAACC
>SJYT01056654.1:19315-57895 GCA_006410635.1 Cephalophus harveyi
GCCCTATATCCTTTTTAAAATTTTTATATAATTTTTTTCTTTTTCATGCCCTTTACTCATTTTTTTCCCTCTTTAACAATGACCAGTCTGTAACTATAAGCTTGTTTTTTTTTTTTTAAGTTCTCCCAAGTAGAAGAGAGGGCATTCAGTATTTGTCTTTCTCTATCCGATTTATTTCAACTTAACATAATGACCTCATGGTCCATTCATATTTCACACATGGCAAGAATCTCTTTATCCATTCATCCATCAATGAATACTTAGGTTCCATCTCTTGGCTGTTGTAAATGATGCTGCAATGATCCCTGGGGATGCAGCTATTTCTTTGAGTTAGTGTTTCTTTTTTCTATGAATAAATAGCCCAAAGTAAAAATTTTTTGATTAAGTCTTGTAGAAACACACAAAACTATAAAGAACAAAAATGAGAATTCTAGTCTGAATGCCTACCTTATTTCTCTTCATGTGAAGATAGTCTGACATGCTATTCATAATCTGGCATTATTGGAATTTTGTATAGCTTTGAAATGTTTTTGATGCTTTTACAGTAAACTACTTTAATAATTGTTTTCTATTTCTTCTGAGTAACATGACTTCTAGCTGGATTGCTACATATTACTTTTCTGTAAATTATCTACTAGAAAGTGCATAATTTAAATTTTGAGGCCTTTTAAAACTGTCAGATTATTTCCTTTCCTGTGTACTACTTCTGGCTAAATTTAATGGTCTGACAAAATTCAAAGGTGATGTTGAACACTTTGCTAAGAGGAAACTGAAATGTATGGTGCAATTCAAACAAATCTAAATAATGTAATTGCTCAGTCAAGTATTAGAATACTGACTGCCACTCAATATCCTTTTTCTCTCAGAAAAATAGTTCATTTGGAGAAGCAATACAGTTAACTTAGAAGCTAATTTTTTTAGAATTTCATGCAATTATGAATTTGCACTAACTTATGTATGTGCTGGATTTCCCTCATGGCTCAGTATGTAAAAAATCCACCTGCAGTGCAGGAGACACAGGAGACACGGTTTGATCCTTAGGTTGGGAAGATCCTCTGGAGAAGGGCCTGGCAATGCTCTCTGGTATTCCTGCCTGGAGAACCCCATGGACAAAGGCACTGGCAGGCTATGGTCCATAGGGTTGCCAAGAGTCAGACGTAACTGAAGTGACAAAGCATGCATGCAAGTATGTGAGAGTGTTGTATAGGTCTTCATAAAAACTGATTAATGGAATCCTAAAGTTCTTATAGCCATCTTGAGCTGTGAGTTTATCCTGAGATTATCTAATGACTTCCTATCTCTAGGTATCTGATGACTTTCTTCATTTGCCACATCAGCCAGAGAATGCTTACATTCAGAATTCTTTCTCGTAAAGAGGATAGAACTGCATATATATAAGTCACTGTTAATACATTGTGTATGGATGCTATTGTTGATACATTTCTGAGCTTGCCAGTGAGGAGAACTGAACCGATCCCCTCCAGTAGTACTTAATACTTGAGATATTTATTAGAAAAAAAAATGTGTACTAAAGAATTAATAGTTACTATTACTGAACAAATTGTGTGTCCTGTTGCTTACCACATACAAAAATCAATATTCACAAATGATAGGGGGGAAAGGGTGCCTTTAATCAAAATTCTGGCAATCTAAGGAGATGGTAGATTCAGTGTGTTCCTAAAATCACCTCCAAAGATTCTACTTGGCCATGAAAGCTATTAAAGGGAAAAAAGAGAAGTAATCTCAGTCAGTCATTGAGATAGGTCTCTATCCCTCACTATGTGCAGCTTGTGTGCAGGCTTGTTGACTCCTTGTGATCTCCCTCTAGATGTGATCCTGTTCACACAGTTTGGTCACACAGTATGTTTGAGTTTACTGTTCACACAGTAAATTTCTCCTCAGATTTCTGAGGAGAAAGCTAGGGAAGAGATCTGGTCATCTGTTAACTTATTCTTCACGTCTACTTCTTTTATCTATGGGGAAATTTGACTCCTTAGGCATGGTATTGTGTAATTAAAAGATTTGAAAGATGTGCTCAGGCCAGAGGTGAGTAGAGCATGGGGGTGCCTGGATTAAAAGTTAGTTACAATATAACTTTGCTAAAAGGGGCTTCCAGTAGAGGGAGGTTTCCTATAAAGACCTGCATACACTATCAGTATAGACCTTAATTCATTTTCACTGATTACATGCTCAAGAAACTTCAGTTAATTACAGGGATAAGGAAGTCAGCTGAGATTTTTAAGAACCTTGAGCCAAAAGTTTTGTAGCCTTTGATTCAAAGATTTCCAACTGTGTGTGTTGTTTAAATAGCATAAAGTGAAAATGAAAGTCACTCAGTTGTGTCCAACTCTTTGCAACACCATGGACTATAGAGTCCATGGAATTCTCCAGGCAAGAATACAAGAGTGGGTAACCTTTCCCTTCTCCAGGGGATCTTCCCAACCCAGGAATCAAACCCAGGTCTCCTGCATTGCAGGTGGATTCTTTACCACCTGAGTCACAGGGAACGCCTTAAATAGCATAAATCTATTCTTATTACACAACCTGTGAAAAATGAGCAAAGACCTAAGATGCTCCTTATTTATATCTGATATAAAACTCACTCATTTCAGTTCAGCCACTCAGTTGTGTCCGACTCTTTGCGACACCATGAACTGCAGCACGCCAGGCCTCTCTGTCCATCACCATCTCCCGGAGTTCACTCAGACTCACATCCATCGAGTATGTGATGCCATCCAGCCATTTCATCCTCTGTCGTCCCCTTCTCCTCCTGCACCCAGTCCCTCCCAGCATCAGAGTCTTTTCCAATGAGTCAACTCTTTGCATGAGGTGGCCAAAGTACTGGAGTTTCAGCTTTAGCATCATTCCTTCTAAATAAATCCCAGGGTTGATCTCCTTTAGAATGGACTGGTTGGATCTCCTGGCAGTCCAAGGGATACTCAAGAGTCTTCTCCAGCACCACAGTTCAAAAGCATCAATTCTTCGGCACTCAGTTTTCTTCACAGTCCAACTCACATACATACATGACCACAGGAAAAACCATAGCCTTGACTAGACGGACCTTAGTCAGCAAAGTAATGTCTCTGCTTTTGAATATGCTATCTAGGTTGGTCATAACTTTTCTCCCAAAGAGTAAGTGTCTTTTAATTTCATGGCTGCAGTCACCATCTGCAGTGATTTTGGAGCACCAAAAAATAAAGTCTGACACTGTTTCCACTGTTTCCCCATCAATCAGCTCAACTGGAATTCCATCACCTCCACTAGCTTTGTTCATAGTGATGCTTTCTAAGGCCCACTTGACTTCACATTCTAGGTTGTCTGGCTCTAGATTAGTGATCACATCATCATGATTATCTGGGTTGTGAAGATCTTTTTGTACAGTTCTTCCGTGTATTCTTGCCACCTCTTCTTAATATCTTCTGCTTCTGTTAGGTCCATACCATTTCTGTCCTTTATCGAGCCTATCTGTGCATGAAATTTTCCCTTGGTATCTCTAATTTTCTTGAAGAGATCTCTAGTCTTTCCCATTCTGTTCTTTTCCTCTATTTCTTTGCATTGATTGCTGAAGAAGGCTTTCTTATCTCTTCTTGCTATTCTTTGGAACTCTGCATTCAGGTGCTTATATCTTTTCTTTTCTCTTTGTTTTTCGCCTCTCTTCTTTTCACAGCTATTTGTAAGGCCTCCCCAGACAGTCATTTTGCTTTTTTGCACTTCTTTTCCATGGGGATGGTCTTGATCCCTGTCTCTTGTACAATGTTACAAACCTCATTCCATAGTTCATCAGGCACTCTATCTATCAGATCTAGGCCCTTAAATCTATTTCTCACTTCCACTGTATAACCATAAAACTAACTGCAGAGTATCAATCATCAAAGCTTAGTTAAAAATTATTTATACAAAACATATGTTATCTGATTTGAATGTGTAAGACAGCGGAAGGATCATTCATTAATTTAACTTCTTTATATGTGAGAGTAGGGTTAAATATCGAATGGTTAAAAATAGAGCTTTATGTTCAACTTAATTTCCTTGATATGAAAGAGTTATGAACACATTGAGATATACCTGGTTAAGATGATATTTTCCCTCACAGGTTTGTTCATATTTAGAGTCCAGCAATTAATTTGCAATGTACAAAAAAGTAGGTTTGAGGAAGAAAGATGATGGATTTAGCTTTATACATTCTGAATGGAGGTCACTGCAGGACACTGAAGATCACTAGGAGGTAATTGACTAAATATGTCTAAATCTTTGAGTGAGGAGGACAAAGATAGCCACAGAGACTTGAGAGTCATTAACATATAGATGAGAATGGATGTAGCTATCCAAGCAGACTGTAAAATTGAAGGAGAAGTGGGTCAGGAATGGCCTTGTAGAGATTACAGCTGTTAAATGCCCATAAAGAAATATCAGCCTGAGGAGGAGAGAAAAAGGAGAGTTGGGTCACCTAAGGTGAGATGGTAGAATCTTTCCAGAAGGGAGTAGCTAGCCCTCAATGTTAAACACTCCAGGAAAGTCTGATATTATAAGGTTCAGCAAATTTATTGAACCCAAGACAACTGAACCTACTGAGGAAAGTTTCTGAGGAAAGATGAAGGTTGAAGAGGGTCAAAGGTTAAATGCATGACAGGAAAACGAAGACAAGTAGTTGATCCTGTCACTTATGAGTAATGTAAGTTTTCCATCTATATTTCTAAATTTTATATTTAATATTTCCTATTCTTCTACTGACTGATGCTCTTAGGATAATACTAACAAAAGAGGTTATATTGACAATTTGTGACTTGTTCCTTAATTTGGAAGAAATACTTATAAATTTTCATCATTTTGCTTGAAATTTTCTTTGACTTTTTGATAGAAATCTGTGTCGACCTATGATACGCTGTTCAGATGCCCATTTAGAAATGAAGGGCTCATTTCTCCAGTTGCTAGGACTGCTACTGGCAGACTAGTCTAAGTTATCCAACTCCTANCTGAACAGAATCAAAGGATCTCAGTATTTGCTGCCTGTCATTCATGGGTTTCAGAATGCACATTTTTGATGCTTGGGAAAATTTTGTCTGCTCTTTCATGTACAACTATAATTTATTTTAGTTATATTTTAGGCTGTCTTTCCACAACAAGAGCAAAAAGTTGTTTCTGAACTATTCCAGTTTACCATGTTTATCAAACCAAAAGTATAAAATATTTCCTACTAGTCTATTTTCTATGTAAGAATACCGTTTCTCTCTCTCTCTCTCTTGATCTTTAGCACACACACTCTCTCTGGATTATCCATATAAAAATACCTTTCTCTATGATTTAAATTTTCAATAGCTATAAAAATATATCTTGCCTAAGGTCAGATTCCCCAGGATCAGATCTTAAAATATGTTACATGTGCACACAATTTAATGTAATAAATTGGTAAAGAAGTTTGACAAGCAAAAAAAAAAAAAACAAAAAACACTGTTTGTAACTTTGAGACTTCAGACAAAAATTCAGTGTCAACCTAATCCAGAGCATAAATTCCACTATATTGTCTGACTTGCTGAAGAGAGAGTTGGACTTTCAAATTCACTCACCAGTCAGTTACTGATTAAGGGCCATCCAGAGGGACATAGCAAATTTGGAAAACTCAGCAGTGGCCACAGGACTGGAAAAGGTCAGTTCTCATTCCAATCCCAAAGAAAGGCAAATAATGTTCAAACTATCACACGATTGCACTCATCTCACATGGTAGCTAATTAATGCCAAAATTCTCCAAGCAAAGCTTCAAGAGTACATGAACCATGAAATTCCAGATGTTCAAGATGGATTTCAAAAAGGCAGAGGAACTGGAGATCAAATTGCCAACATCCACTGGATCGTCAAAAAAGCAAGAGAGTTCCAGAAAAACACCTACTTCTGCTTTATTGATGATACCAAACCCTTTGACAGTGTGGATCATAACTAACTATGGAAAATTCTTAAAGACATGGGAATACCAGACACCTGACTTGCCTCCTGAGAAATCTGTATGCAGGTCAAGAAGCAATCGTTTGAACTGGACATGGAACAACACACTGGCTCCAAATCAAGAAAAGAGTATTCAAGGCTGTATATTGTCACCCTGCTTATTTAACTTATTTGCAGAGTACATCATGTGAAATGCTGGGCTGGAGGAAGCACAAGCTGGAATGAAGATTGCCAGGAGAAATATTAATAACCTCAGATTTGCAGATGACACCACCCTTATGGCAGAAAGTGAAGAACTAAAGAGACTCTTGATGAAGGTGAAAGAAGAGAGTGAAAAAGCTGGCTTAAAACTCAACATTCAGAAAACTAAGATCATGGCATCTGGTCCCAGTCCCACCGTTTCATAGCAAATAGATGGGGAAATAATGGAAACAGTGTCAGACTTTATTTTGGGGGCTCCAAATCACTGCAGATGGTGACTGCAGCCATGAAATCAAAAGACACTTATCCTTGGAAGGAAAGTTATGACCAACCTAGGCAGCATATTAAAAAGCAGAGACATTATTTTGCCAACAAAAGTCCATCTAGTCAAAGCTATGATTTTTCCAGTAGTCATGTATGGATGTGAGAGTTGGACTGTAAAGAAAGCTGAGTGCCAAAGAATGATGCTTTTGAACTGCGGTGTTGGAGAAGACTCTTGAGAGTCCCTTGCACTGCAAGGAGATCCAACCTGTCCATCCTAAAGGAAATCAGACCTGAATATTCATTGGAAGGATTGATGCTGAAGCTGAAACTCCAACTTCTGCCACCTGATGTAAAGAACTGACTCATTGGAAAAGACCTGAGTGTTAGAAATATTAAATGTGGAAGGAGAAGAGGACAACAGAGGATGAGATGGTTGGAATACATCATTGTCTCAATGGACAAGAGTTTGAGTAGGCTCCAGGAGTTGGTGATGGACAGGGAATTCTGGTGTGCTGCAGTCCATGGGGTCACAAAGAGTCAGACATGACTGAGCGACTGAACTGATAGAACTGACAGAGGGACATAAACTTGCAAACTCACAAACATTTTCTGTTCTGTGAAGTACAAGAGTACTCCTCTGAAGAAGGTTACAGTTACATTCCTAGAAAGAAAACACACAGAAGCAGGGGCAATTGCTTATAGGAGCAATAAAGGGATCTGAGTGGATCTAGCAGCAACAATGTCTGATAAATATATGTTATACCAGTATGATATATATAGATTTTTTCATTATAATATAAAATATTTCTATTATATGTATATATAATTTGGTATATATGTATACCAAAATTATTAATATATAAAATAGTTAAGAAACATGAGTTTCATTTTTGTATATATCAAACTAGAACTCACATTTCTAACTAAACAGACTTTTAGAGGTCTTAAGCTGACAAAACGGAGAAATTGGGTGTTCTTATCTATATATTACAAATTGCACAACTGCAGTGGTAAGAGATAACAACATTGATCTGTTCTCTAAATATAATCCCTTGCCTCTCCTAAAAGATAGAAGTAGGATTGGACACAGAGCATTATGGAAATGAGATTCCAATAGTAATGTACAAACAAACCACAGATCATATGTGTAAATAGTGCTTAAGGAGGATAGGGTGAACACAGTAGCAGCTTAGAATGCTTTGCGAGTTTCTAGTGAACTGAAGGTGGATATCAGAGAGAAAATTATAGGTGATTGATCTCTGGCTGGTCAGTGATCTACATACAGGCTTTGCACAGACTTCAGTTGGCTCAATGGTAAAGAATCTACCCACCAGTACAGGAGACTCAAAAAGATACGGGTTCGATCCCTGGGTCTGGAAGATCCCCTGGAGGAGGAAATGGAAAACCACTCCAGCATTGTTGCCTAGGAAATCCCATGGACAGAGGAGCCTAGAGGGTTACAGTCCATGGGGTCGCAAAGAATTAGACACCATTGAGCATGTACACACAAACGCAAAAGCACAGGCAAAATAGTTACTGTGGTATTTCTACTCAGGTAGTTGAAGGCCCATAACTCTCTGCCTTGGCAATTACATTTAAAGAATCACATCCATGTTTTCTTATCCCCTAAAAAGCAACTTGGAGAAGGCAATGGCACCCCACTCCAGTACTCTTGCTTGGAAAATCCCATGGATGCAGGAGCCTGGTAGCCTGCAGTCCATGGGGTCGCGAAGAGTCGGATACGACTGAGCGACATCACTTTCACTTTTCACTTTCATGCATTGGAGAAGGAAATGGCAGCCCACTCCCGTGTTCTTGCCTGGAGAATCCCAGGGACGGGGGAGCCTGGTGGACTGCCGTCTCTGGGATCGCACAGAGTCGGACACGACTGAAGCAACTTAGCAGCAAAAAGCAACTTGCATTGTCTCAGAGTGCTTTACCTTCATGTAGGATTTTGAATTTATATGATTGCTACTAAATAAATGCACATAAACTTGATAATTTAATAAAGTTTAAAAGTAATTTAGAGTATTGACCAAATTGTTCCCTGGAAGTTGTGATTTATACTGGTTCTGGGAAAATATTTTAAAGAAAATTTTCCTTATTAACTTTATATTGAGAAGATTGTTTTGGTCTATATTCAAGATCTTTCAATAGGTACTAATGAAGTAAAATGCATTAAATTTTCTTCCATAAATAGTATATTTAAATTAAGAGTTGAAAATATTAAATGTCCAAAATACCATGTGTCCTGAAAAAAAGGTTTAAACCTCAGGTTCTTCTCTAATAGAAGTGTGTTCCTGAAAATAGATTAAATGGAATAGAACATTACAATTCTAACCTCATCTGCCAAATCCCTAAGGTTCTCAAGAATGGGCTGTTTAATAATAAGGATAAAATCATCCTTTAAAAAATATGTCAATCTTTAAAATAAAGATCATGTTTTAAAATAGGACAAGTGAGAAAAGTTTGGCTTAATTTTTACAAATAAATTCCTAACAGAACCTTTCTTTCAAGGTCATTCAAAATTATATCACAAGAAGCTGAAACCAGATTCTTGCCATTAGTTTTGAGATAGTTTCATAAAGCTGCAGTGCCCCCTGCTTGCTATTTCATCCACCACTTCATTCCAGCCTTTGAAAGAAGTTTTGTTTCTGTCTAATGTCACTTTCGAGAAGGCAAAGGCATCCCCCTCCAGTACTCTTACCTGGAAACTCCCATGGAGGGAGGAGCCTGGAAGGCTGCAGTCCACGGGGTCGCTGAGTCAGACACGACTGAGAGACTTCACTTTCACTTTTCACTTTCATGCACTGGAGAAGGAAATGACAACCGACTCCAGTGTTCTTGCCTGGAGAATCCCAGGGATGGGGGAGCCCAGTGGGCTGCCGTCTGTGGGGTCGCACAGAGTCGGACACGACTGAAGCGACTTAGCAGCAGCAGCAGCAGCAGCAGCAATGTCACTTTAATGGCAATCCACTCCAGTACTATTGCTTGGAAAATCCCATGGACAGAGGAGCCTGGTAGGCTACATTCCATGGGGTCTCAAAGAGTCAGACACGACTGAGCGACTTCACGTTCACTAATGTCACTTTATGAAATGCTATTATTCCTGGACATCAGAGAAACTCCTTTTAATCAAACATGTTGCTTCGGTAGTAACTCATAGGGTTATATTTTGTAAGGTGACTATTATCTCAACATTGTAACATTACAGCTATCAGTTGCTGTTTGGTTCATTTCTACTGTCAACCTTTTTGTATTTATTGTATTGGAGATGGGGGCTTTAATTCCTTATAATCCACATTGATCAATATGAATTATTTTAGAATCTGGACACAATTAAAGCACTGATGCTTTTCAAAATAATTAATTTTATATTTTACTCTAAACACCTTTCTGTATTTCTATAACACAAGAAAGATAAATGTCACAAATAGGGACTGATGATATGAGAAAATTTATCACTTTTAAAAGTTGTGCATTAAGTAGTTGTAGTGCCTAGAAAAATTAAGAAAATAATGCCTTCCATAAATCAAACAAATAAGAAAACCATTAACATGAATAAATATTCACTNTAAAATTTAGCCTGCATTTTTATTTTCATGATAACCTCGTTCATGTTTATGTATTTTCTCTTCTCTCTTCTTTGCCAGCTCTCCCTGATCTCTTTTGACAGTGGAATCAGGTAGTCCACATTCTTGTTAACAGCAATAAGTGTTAAAAGCACTTGAGTACTGCTTTAAATGAAGATGGATCACCTGCACCAAATGCAGTCTCTATATCATCTGCAAAGCAAAAGACTGTCCTAATGTTTCAAATTGAAATGAGAGAAAGTTCAGGTAATTTCCCCGTAATCCAGCTTAGGTAAATTGAATAGAGTGACTCAGAGTTTGCTTAAGGTATAATTATCATTTTGGTTAAAATGACATTCTTAAAGGCTGACTGCATCCAATATCCCAAAATTGCACTCATGGCCTGTAAAACATAATTTTATCTCTTGGTCTTAATTTAGCTTAATTTATATGCTGTAACATATGGTCAATAAAGACAATGCATGCAGTACACATTTGGTTTATAAGTGCTTTTGAATAAAATTAGATTTCTCAAAATTACTCCAAAAACATATCAGTCAGATGGTGACTAGTTCACACAGTTATTTTCAATATAATCTAATATTTCAATAACTTCATTAAATAAATATAGAATTTTTATATTTGATATATGTGATTTTTATATATATGATCATATTCATCAGTTTTACTAGTTAAAACAACAGTAATACAACCATCCAACAAAAAGCACAAAAGTTAAAAAAACATAACCTTGGTTTATATTAGTTTGTTTTTCAAAAATCCATTTTGTAGATCTATAGCAAAAATCAATAGCTAGAGGCAATAGTCCTATCAACTTTCAAGATAGGAAATTGAGTAAAGCATTTGGCTATTACTTAGCTAGTATCTGGACACAGGGTTAAGAAGAGGTTTCACTGGAGATGATCAGCTTAAAGATCTGAAATATAATGTTACCCTAAAAAGAAAGGTATCACAATATCCAAGCAAAGTATTCAATATCATGGTAATCCAAGTCTATGCCCTGACCAGTAATGCTGAAGAAGCTCAAGTTGAACAGTTATATGAAGACCTAAAAGACCTTTTAGAACTAATACACACAAAAAAGATGTCCTTTTCATTATAGGGGACTGGAATTTAAAAGTAAGAATTCAAGAAACACCTGGAGTAACAGGCAAATTTGACCTTGGAGTACAGAATGAAGCAGGGCAAAGACTAATAGAGTTTTGCCAAGAAAACACACTGGTCATAGCAAATACCCTCTTCCAACAACCCAACAGAAGACTCTACACATGGACATCACCAGACGGCCAACACCAAAATCAGATTGATTGTATTCTTTGCAGCCAAAGATGGAGAAGCTCTATACAAGTCAGCAAAAACAAGACCGGGAGCTGACTGTAGCTCCTCAGATCATGAACTCCTTATTGCCAAATTCAGAGTTAAATTGAAGAAAATGGGAAAAATCACTAGACCATTTAGGTATGACTTAAATCAAAGCCCTAACAATTATACAATGGAAGAGAGAAATAGATTTAAGGGACTAGATTTGATAGACAGAATGCCTGATGAACTATGGAATGAGGTTCGTGACATTGTACAGGAGACAGGGATCAAGACCATCCCCAATAAAAAGAAATGCAAAAAGCAAAATGGCTGACTGAGGCGGTCTTACAAATAGCTGTGAAAAGAAGAGAAATGAAAAGCAAAGGAGAAAAGGAAAGATATACCCATTGGAATGCAGAGTTCCAAAGAATAGCAAGGAGAGATAAGAAAGTCTTCCTCAGCAATCAACGCAAAGATAGAGGAAAACAATAGAATGGGAAACACTAGAGATCTCTTCAAGAAAATTAGAGATATCAAGGGAACATTTCAAGCAAAGATGAGCTCAATAAAGGACAGAAATGGTATGGAACTAACAGAAGCAGAAGATATTAAGAAGAGGTGGCAAGAATACACAGAACTGTACAAAAAAGATCTTCATGACCCAGATAATCACGATGGTGTGATCACTCATCTGAGCATCTTTTCATGTGTTTGTTAGCCATCCATATGTGTTCTTTGGAGAAATGTCTATTTAGTTCTTTGGCCCATTTTTTGATTGGATCATTTATTTTTCTGGAGTTGAGCTGCAGGAGTTGCTTGTATATTTTTGAGATTAGTTGTTTGTCAGTTGCTTCATTTGCTATTGTTTTCTCCCATTCTGAAGGCTGTCTTTTCACCTTGCTTATAGTTTCCTTTGTTGTGCAGAAGCTTTTAATTTTAATTAGATCCCATTTGTTTATTTTTGCTTTTAATTCCAATATTCTGGGAGGTGGGTCATAGAGGATCCTGCTTTGATTTATGTCAGAAAGTGTTTTGCCTATGTTCTCCTCTAGGAGTTTTATAGTTTCTGGTCTTACGTTTAGATCTTTAATCCATTTTGAGTTTATTTTTGTGTATGGTGTTAGAAAGTGTTCTAGTTTCATTCTTTTACAAGTGGTTGACCAGTTTTCCCAGCACCATTTGTTAAAGAGATTTATTTTTTAGAGATTAGTTCTGTTTGAAACATTTTTATCACTTTGTTGGTTTTCTTTAAATGTTTGGGATTCTAGTTAGTTTTTTAGTAGTTGTATTTGAATGTTCTTGGTAGTTGAAGAATTATTTCTTAAGGACAAAGGGAATTTCTATTCCTTCAGCAGTGAATTTGGTCAAATCTTAGGATCTGTGGCTCTAGCAGTTTTTTGGAGAGAGAAAAGCGAGTGCTTCTAGGAGCCTCAGGAGCTGAAGCTCTCTTCCTTTATAAAGGCGTTTATTTTTGGCATCTGGAATAGCACTTGCTTAATATTTAATCCAAATGCTATTATATAGATTAACCAAAGACCTATGTTAAAATTTTATTTTTAATATTAAAGTTTTAGACATGTATTTTCCTCCTGGTATTTCCAAATATATAGCGGAATAATCAAATTGGAAACACTGATCTAAATTAAATCCTGCCTAGTAAATAGACTATATTCTCTGCTTTAATTCCTGTTTTCACTTTGGTATTTTCCATCTTTTATCTTTTGTCCAAAGCTGGAGCTGGAGAAGAGTTGCTGGAATACTCACGACATATTTTAGAGACAGGGACCATACAACTGTGATTTGAGTTTAGGATTCACATAAGGAAACAGTTGGAGATAAAGCTGGAGTCAGGCTGTGAAGATGTTTATATTTATGTTTAAGGAGTTTAGACTTTATCCTGTCAGCAGTGGAATATTTCTGATGGGTTCTGAGCAAGGAAGCATCATGATAAAAGCAGCTTTATTTGACAGTGGTCTCCATAATAAATACAAGGGAGAAAGAGATTATGAGAACATTGTGGTAATCTAGGATGAGATGATAAGGGTTTGAGATAAAGTTGGGGAAGCTGGAATGGAAAGACAGTTACATATAGAAGAGTCTGAACAAAATAACGTTAGGTTTTAGTGATTTCTTGGATGAGACAGTGAAGAAAGAGGAGTGCTCAAAGGTGATATGCAAAGTTTCAAGCCTGGGTTGCTGGAAGAGATAATATAGAACTAAACAAGGAAATAAAAAAGAGGCAGCTGTTTACTTCCTGGCTTTAGCTGTCTGTCATTTGAACACTTAGACACAATTGTGTTTTATATCTTGAGCTCCTTTGTATATTTCCTGTCCACTGAAGCTGAGAATATCCATTGATTAGATAAGGCTTAGAGGATGAGAGCAGGGATGTAAAAGATGGTGTTTGAATTTTGTGCAGGTCAGACCTGAGGACAATCTGGTTGCAATATCTTCAATCTTACTTGTGACCAAACTATTCAGTGCATCTGGCTAGCTGGACTCAGTCCAGTTCCCATTCTGGACCATAATGAAGGATATCAGACTGGAATCATTTCAAGAAGTTGATTCATGAAAAAATTAGACCTCGACCTGTTCATCTATCAAGAGAAACTGCAAAATTTTATGAAGATAGTTACCAGTAAAAGTTGCTTTAAAGGTTCATAAAAATTTTCTTTTCAGGTCTCCTAGTGTTTATACTTCTGTTGCTGTTGGTGAATGTACATTCAAGAAATTCATTCTTCTCATAAGAGCCCTGTCTTTTCTCAGTAACTTAGTTTCCCTATCTAATGAGTTGCATGGGCATAGTAGTTACAGGGTTGCGTAAAGATTAAATGAGTAAATACCTGTCTCTTATACACATCTGCAGTACGTGAACTGTGAACTTCCAGATGTTCGAGCTGGTTTTAGAAAAGGCAGAGGAACCAGAGATCAAATTGCCAACATCTGCTGGATCACTGAAAAAGCAAGAGAGTTCCAGAAAAACATCTATTTCTGCTTTATTGACTATGCCAAAGCCTTTGACTGTGTGCATCAAAACAAACTATGGAAAATTCTGAAAGAGATGGGAATACCAGACCACCTGATCTGCCTCTTGAGAAACCTGTATGCAGGTTAGGAAGCAACAGTTAAACTGGACATGGAACAACAGACTGGTTCTAAATAGAAAAAGGAGTATGTCAAAGCTGTATATCGTCACCCTGCTTATTTAACTTATATGCAGAGTACATCATGAGAAACGCTGGACTGGAAGAAACACAGCTGGAATCAAGATTGCTGGGAGAAATATCAATAACCTCAGATATGCAGATGACACCACCCTTATGGCAGAAAGTGAAGAGGAACTAAAGAGCCTCTTGATGAAAGTAAAAGAGAAGAATGAGAAAGTTGGCTTAAAGCTCAACATTCAGAAAACTAAGATCATGTATCTGGTCTCATCACTTCATGGCAAATAGATGGAGAAACAGTAGAAACAGGCAGACTTTATTTGGGGGGCTCTAAAATCACTGTAGATGGTGATTGCAGCCATGAAATTAAAAGACACTTACTTCTTGAAAGGAAAGTGATGACCAACCTAGACAGCATATTAAAAAGCAGAGACATTACTTCGTCAGCAAAGGTCTGTCTAGTCAAGGCTATGATTTTTGCAGTAGTCATGTATGGATGTGAGAGTTGGACTGCAAAGAAGGCTGAGTGCTGAAGAATTGATGCTTTTGAACTGTGATGTTAGAGAAGACTCTTGAGAGTCCCTTGAACTGCAAGGAGATCCAACCAGTCCATCCTATAGGAGATCAGTCCTGGGTGTTCATTGGATGGACTGATGTTGAAGCTGAAACTCCAGTACTTTGGCCACCTGATGTGAAGGGCTGACTCATTTGAAAAGACCCTGATGCTGAGAAAGATTGAGGGCTGGAGAAGAAGTTGCCGACAGAGGATGAGATGGTTGGATGGCATCACCCATTCAATGGACATGTATTTGGGTAAACTCAGGGAGTTGGAGATCTACAGGAAGGCCTGGCCTGCTGTGTTTCATGGGGTTGCAAAGAGTTGAACAGACTGAGTGACTGAACTGAGCTGATAAACAAAGGAAAATACTAGCAGTAAAATTATCGATGCAATGTTGTGGTTATGTAAGACAATATCTTTTGTTTTAAGAAACTAAGCTATTTAGAGATAAATATGGGAAGACCCCTGGAGGAGGAAATGGCAACCTCCTCTAGTATTTTTGCCTGAAAATTCCATGGGCAGAGGAGCCTAGCAGGCTATTGTGCCACCTGGGAAGCCCTAATGTATTAGAGTCTGCAATGCCATGGACTGTAGCCTGGCAGGCTATATCCCAATTCAAAATATAAAGTTTTTTAGAAGGAAATGTAATGATTGTGTTTAGGTTCAATACAAAGGTTGAATAGGTACAGAAATAAGGATACTCATAGATCTGTTACAAAGATGCTCAAGGATGGGGGAGAAGTTTGGAAGAGATTGAGTACCCACATGGCTAACTTTAGAATTCTCAACTAAGAAAAAGGTACTTTCTTCTTAGGTTCTGTTCTGTATAGTCATGTCCTCCTGGGTTCCTAGAAGAGCTCAAGGGAAAACAAAAGGCCAGTCTAGTTTACTGACGTGAGAAGATGTCATTAATCTTAGTATTTCTACTAACTTCATGGAAAGAAGCCATTTCCAATTGATTTGTTTGCATCAGAGTTCAGGTAGCACAAGCTTTCAACTCTCAGTTCTATTTTCTTTTGTCTTCCATGATTTAAGAGCCTCTGTTACTCTAGCTGTATTTTGGACACAACATACAATATAGGAATTGGGTTACAAAATTTTTCCACTTCTCATTTTATTTCTTGCCCTAGCCCAGATATTCCCAAATCTCATAAATATTTTTCCAAGGCAAAAAGGATGAATGTGAAGTAAATGCACCCTCCAGATAATTATTAGGAGTAATTTCTGATGAACAGACTCAGTTCTTAGTAGGAATGATGGGAATATCAAGGAACGCAACCTTCTGCCCCATCATCTGGGGCTGATGGCTGAAGTCCTCTGATTTGGCATGGGGACTTCATGCTGTGGAGGCTGAGTTCTTGATCCCAGAACTGGAGCAAGCAATTCAAGACAGGATAATTTGTAACGTCTTTCAACTCTCATCATGTCTATGTAGTATCTGAGTAAATCTGATCACAACTTGATTAGATTTAGCATGCTCATCCTAATAACTATAAAACACTCATGTTGCTCAAATTCTTATAATTCTAATGCATACAATTGGATTATATATTCCTCATCTAAAATACATAATAGCACTTTCATGGGAGAGTGCAAGTCAAACATGACACCCCATAAGATTTTAAATATCACAGATGGAATAAATCAAGGGCCAGGAAACTTGAAAATAGATTATAACTGCAAAATTGTTATTCTAAAACTGGATATTCAGTACAGCTTAATCTAACTAGATTTCAATGTTTCTCTGTTTAAGTTTTCACATTTACAGCTGATAAAGTACATGCCCCAGTCACACACAGACACAAACACCATACAGTTAACACTAAAGAACTCTACACAAAAGAAACCTTTGCTCTATCTCAATGAAGCCACCCATCTTACCTGCTGCCTCAGTGTTTTTAAAGACAAACAATCTTCCCAGCCTTGGGAAATAGTTCCAAGACTCTCACCATTATCAACTTTTAGCAATAAGCCACTGTCAAGGTAATTAAACTATTTGGGAAATAAGTTAATTTGTTACTCCTTATTCTTTTCTTCCCTCTGCAATGCCAATTCTGGAAGCTGAGACTTGTATTAAAATTTATATGCGTATGAGCACGCTCAGTCACACAGTTGGGTCTGAATCTTTGCAATTTCATGAACTGTAGCCTGCCTGGCTCCTCTGTCCATGGAATTTTCCAGGTAAGAATACTGGAGTGGGTTGCCATTTCCTACTCTAGGGGAACTTCCCAACCCAGGATTCAAACCCACACCTACATTGGCAGGCAAATTCTTTACCCCTACATCACCTGGAAGCCCATTAAAATTTATACATATCATTATATCAGGCAATGCTATTTGCCAATTTAGTGCTTATTTGATATTCAAATTAGACAAAAGGAAAGGAAGAAGCATCTCCAACCTCCTAACCCATACAGACTAAATTATTTCCATTTTATCCAAACGGAGACCTGTTAGAGTCTATCTTACTCTATTATCCTGGCAATATTCACCAATGCCTAGGTCTGCAGACATCCTGATAAGTGTTTGCTAGTTGTCATTTAGAACTTCTTTGCTAAATTCTAGGGCATATATTTTTTGTATGGCAGAAAGTGAAGAGGAGCTAAAAAGCCTCTTGATGAAAGTGAAAGAGGAGAGCGAAAAAGTTGGCTTAAAGCTCAACATTCAGAAAACGAACATCATGGCATCTGGTCCCATCACTTCATGGCAAATAGATGGGGAAACAGTGGAAACAGTGTCAGACTTTATTTTGGGGGGCTCCAAAATCACTGCTGATGGTGACTGCAGCCATGAAATTAGAAGATGCTTACTCCTTGGAAGAAAAGTTATGTCTAACCTAGATAGCATTTTCAAAAGCAGAGACATTACTTTGCCGACTAAGGTCCGTCTAGTCAAGGCTATGGTTTTTCCTGTGGTCATGTATGGATGTGAGAGTTGGACTGTGAAGAAGGCTGAGCGCTGAAGAATTGATGCTTTTGAACTGTGGTGTTGGAGAAGACTCTTGAGAGTCTCTTGGACTGCAAGAAGATCCAACCGGTCCATTCTGAAGGAGATCGGCCCTGGGATTTCTTTGGAAGGAATGATGCTAAAGCTGAAACTCCAGTACTTTGGCCACCTCATGCGAAGAGTTGACTCATTGGAAAAGACTGTGATGCTGGGAGGGATTGGGGGCAGGAGGAGAAGGGGATGACCGAGGATGAGATGGCTGGATGGCATCACTGACTCGATGGATGTGAGTTTGAGTGAACTCGGAGAGATGGTAATGAACAGGGAGGCCTGGCGTGCTGCGATTCATGGGGTCGCAAAGAGTCGGACACAACTGAGCGACTAAACTGAACTGATTGAACTGAGGAGACCTCTGGGACAACATGAAACATACTCACATTTGCATTATAGGGATCCCAGAAGGAGATGAAGGAGAGAAATTGGCAGAGAATTTATTTAAAGAAGTAATAGGTAAAAAAATTCCCTAACCTGGGGAAAGAAACAGACATCAAGTTTCAGGAAGCAGCAGTTTAGTTCAGTTCAGTCACTCAGTCGTGTCTGACTCTTTGCGATCCCATGAATCGCAGCACGCCAGGCCTCCCTGTCCATCACCAGCTCCCGGAGTTCACTCAGACTCACATCCATCGAGTTCGTGATGCCATCCAGCCATCTCATCCTCTGTCGTCCCCTTCTCCTCCTGCCCCCAATCCCTCCCAGCATCAGAATCTTTTCCAATGAGTCAACTCTTTGCATGAGGTGGCCAAAGTACTGGAGTTTCAGCTTTAGCATCATTCCTTCCAAAGAAATCCCAGGGCTAATCTTCAGAATGGACTGGTTGGATCTCCTTGCAGTCCAAGGGACTCTCAGGAGTCTTCTCCAACACCACAGTTCAAAAGCATCAATTCTTCGGCACTCAGCCTTGTTCACAGTCTAACTGTCACATCCATACATGACTACTGGAAAAACCATAGCCTTGACTAGACGGACCTTTGTTGGCAAAGTAATGTCTCTGCTTTTTAATATGCTGCCTAGGTTGGTCATAACTTTCCTTCCAAGGAGTAAACGTCTTTTAATTTCATGGCTGCAGTCACCATCTGCAGTGATTTTGGAGCCCCCAAAAATAAAGTCTGACACTGTTTCCACTGTTTCCCCATCTATTTCCCATGAAGTGATGGGACCAGATAAATAGTCCAAAATAAGATAAACTCTAAGAAGTCCACTACAAGACACATTTTAATTAAAATAGCAAAAATTAAGGATAAAAGGGAACCTTAAACGCAGGAAGGGAAAAATAACTAGTTACACGAAAGAGATTGCCCATAAAACCTCCAGCTGACTGTTCAGCAGAAACTCTGTAGGTCAGAAGGGTGTGGTATAATATATTCAAAGTGATAAAAGGAAAAAGTCTATAACCAAGATTACTCCACCTGGCAATGCTATCATTCAAATTTGAAGTAGATACAGAGGTTTACAGGCAAGCAAAAGTAAAGGGGTTTGGCATCACTAAACAAAATTTACAATAAACGTTAGAAAGACTCCTCCAAGGAAAAACTAGAAATATAAAAGCTATGAAAGAAATATAAAAATTATGAAAGGAAAAAATCTCATTCTTAAAGATAAATGCATAGTAAAGGTAGTAGATCAACTACTACTAGGTAGTAGGGAGGATAAAAGACAAAAGTGGCAAAATATCTAAATTAACAATAAGGAGTTAAGGAATGTAAAAAAAAAAGCTGTAAAATATATCAAAAACATTAAACATAAGGGAGTAAGAAGTACAAACTCAGGGTTGTTAAAATGCTTTCAAACTTAAGAGATCTTTACATCTTTACATATATATATATATGTATGTATATGTATATATATATATAAAAATGTGTGTGTGTATAGACACACATGCACACCTCATGGTAATCACAAGCCAAAAACTTATAACAGATACCAAACAAAAACAGAGAAAGGAACCCAAAATAACATAAAGATAGCCATTATATCACAAGGGATTAGAGCAAAAGGAACAAAAAAGAACTCTAAAAACAATCAGAAAATAATTAACAAACGGTAATAACAACATACGTATGAGTAATTACTTTAAATGAAAAGGGACTAAATGATCCAATCAAAAGACATACGGTGGCAGATACAAAATGGATACAAAACAAGACTCTACAATAGATCCACTTAAGATCTAGAGACACATCCAGACTGAAAGAGAGGGGATAGAAAAAGGTATTCTGTGCAATGGAAATCAAAAGAAAGTCAGGTAGGAATACTTATATCAGACTAAATAGACCTTAAAACAAAGACTGCATCAAACGTGAGTCTGAGTGAACTCTGAGAGATGGTAATGAACAGGGAGGCCTGGCGTGCTGAGATTCATGGGGTCGCAAAGAGTCGGACACGACTGATAGACTGAACTGAACTGAACTGAAAAATGCAATATATTTCTTCCTCTTTTTAGTTCTCCTATTTATAACCTCAATCAGGACCACAAATTCTAACAGCCTTTTTATTTCTAACTGGTGAAATGTCAAAAGTGGGAGATATGACTCAGTAAAAGTAAATGCCGAAGATCTTAATAAAGTAATTGTCTATTTTCCCTCAAAAGTTCTGTTTCATCAGGGTGTATTAGACATATAGAAGCAAGATGGAGTTCCTTCCTCGAAGATCAATACTGTACAAATATTTGGTGACTATCTACATGACTCCAACCAACATCAATAGAGATAGAAGATGAAGCATTGCCTAGCTGTAACAATTGGAAAATGGGATAGATTATAATTGATGCCACTGAAATTATTCTGTCTTCTGCTAAGAGTCTGTCAGATTCCCAAGAGTTGTCACTAATTCTTAGAACGTTCAGATTCTGTCTCCATTCAGGTAAAGAGGTGTTTGATATTACAGTTGTTGTTCAGTCGCTAAGTCATGTCCAACTCTTTGTGATCACATGGACTCCAGCGTGGCAGGCTTCCCCGTCCTTCACTATGTCCCAGAGTTTGGCAAAATTCATGTCCATTGAGTCAGTGATGCTACCTAACCATCATCCTTCTACTGCCCCATTCTCCTTTTGCCTTCAGTCTTTCCCAGTATTGATATCACATGTTATCCAATAAATGAGATGGAAATCTATCACCTGACCACTTAAAGATGTTAACATTTTATGGAATATTTAAAATTTAAGAAATAAATGCCAGGTGTATATCTAAAAAGGGTTTGGAAATTCATGCATCTCAAGCTTTAAAATCCATTTGGGTATGTAGGAGATAATTAATGGCAATAAGATAAATGAATCCCAGAAACAAATGATACTATTTTAATCTAATGTAATATAGAAGTCCACTCGAGTCTATCAGAAAATTTTTCCACCCTGAGAAAATACATCCAGGAAATGACCTAAATAAAATTATGAGGAAGACTTATTTCTGAAATTATGCAACAATATATTCTTGTTTTCTTGTAAATAAAAGATAACATAGCATAGTTGATGCTTGTTTAAATTTTGCATACAAATATGTCTAATGCCAACTGGATTCAATTTATCCTGTCTTAATTTGAATTAACTTGACAGATCTTTTGACACATGCTGAACAGCCTAATTGTTGCTTATTTTGGTGCACTGAATCAGTGAACATGGCAATCAGAATTCAAGCAGATGTTCACAGTTTCTGTGATTGCCTGAAGCCCAAGGGTGGAAGAAGGAGAATCATTTTGCTGATTTACTTTTGTTAGTATCTGTCGAGGCATAGACTGCATTCCAAATACAACTGTTAAAATAAGCAGACTCTGCTAAAGAGTTGTGAAGAACAGATATGAATACTAATTATAGCTTCATTTTTTGACACATTTGAACTTACATACACAGTTACTTTAATCAGAATTTGCCAATGGAAAAGTTGCAAAAGCACATTTATCTTCCTATAGCCTCATTTTTTTCAGTATCTTAATTTTTAAATGTGATTAATTTATTATAATTAGCTTCAAGAATACAGAAAACTACAACGTGATAAAGCAAACAGAAGTGTGTCTATCACCCTTACTGCCTACTTTGTCATATTTTATATTGTGCTATGTTTACTAGAACTTTTAAAATGCGTATATATTTATTTATTTACTTTAGGCTGTGCTGGGTCTTCACTGCTAAGCGCAACACAGGCCTTCTCTAGTTGCAGTGAGTAAGGGCTACTCTGTAATTGTGGTGGGGGACCTTCTCACTGCAGTGACTTTTCTTGTTGCAGGGCACAGGCTTTAGGGTGCACTGTTTTCAAGAGTTTCAGCTTGCCAGCTTAGTTGCCCCATGGCATGTGGAATCATCCTGGAGCAGGGATCGAACTCTTCTCTCCTGAATTGGCAGGCATATTCTTAACCACTGAACCACCAGGGAAGTCTTAAAATTCTTTTTTTTTTTTTTTTTTTTAAAACTGGAGCATTACAGATTCCTTTGACTCTTCCAAATAAATGGGAGTAATCACAATCTGATCAATTCCATACATCCTTCACATTTTTGTTATGAAGTTTGTATGTTATCAATTTGAAGTAAAAATGTCCTTCATATGTTTTAAAAAAGCACAAAATAACTACAATTATATAAATAGTATAAAAGAAATCTAGACTTGAATAGCTCACAGTTTGTAACGTGACTTCTTAAAATTGCCATCGACTTACATCAGTTCAGTTCACTTGCTTGGTCGTGCCTGACTCTTTGTGACCCCATGGACCACAGCGTGCCAGGCCTCGCATGGTGGTGTCCATCACCAACTCCCGGAGTTCACTCAGACTCACATCCATTGAGTTGGTGATGCCATCCAACCATCTTATCCTCTGTCATCCCCTTCTCCTCCATCCAGCCTTCAATCTTTCCCAGCATCAGGTCTTTTCCAGTAAGTCAGTTCTTTGCATCAGGTGGTCAAAGTATTGAAGTTTCAGCTTCAACATCAGTCCTTCCAATGAATATTCAGGACTGCTTCCCTTTAGGATGGACTGGTTGGATCTCCTTGCAGTCCAAGGGACTCAAGAGTCTTCTCCAATACCACAGTTCTAAAACATCAATTCTTCAGCACTCAGCTTTCTTTAAAGTCCAACTCTCACATCCGTACATGACTACTTAAAAAACCATAGCCTTGACTAGACAGACCTTTGTTGGCAAAGTAATGTCTCTGCTTTTTAATATGCTGTGTAGATTGGTCATAGCTTTTCTTCCAAGGAATAAGCGTCTCTTAATTTCATGGCTGCCATCACCATTGCAGTGATTTTGGAGCTCCTCCAAAAATAAAATCTACTTACATAATTCTTGTTTATTCATGTTTTCAGTTCTATAGGTTTTCTTTTTAAACAACTTACCCATTTTTCCATTGCTTTATGAAGAATTGTTTTAAAAACATTCTTTATGCACTTTGGACACTAAATGTTTGTTATAACAGATACCTTCTGACAGGCTATGATTAGTTTCACGCCTGCTGTTAAATTATCTTTCTGTGTAGATAATTTAAAATTTTGTCATTGTAAATTTCATTAGCTTTTTTCTGTGTGGGTTATGCTTTTCAATTTTTTCCACATCAGAGGCCTTACATCTAGTCCTGTATATTTTCTTCTAAATGTTTCAGCTTGTTTTTACTCATTAGTTTTTCATACACTGAGAGCTGAAGATGTCTTTCTAATTTGCTTAGAAATTATAAATGTTCCTATCACCATTTGGTGACTATTTCTCTGTTGTTATTTTGCCTTTTTTTCCAAGCTTCCTCCCTTAAATTTCCTCTTAGATATATATGAGATCTTATTCTTTTCTTTTTAATTTCTTATCATTTTACTTCTCTTTAGTCACTGTAATATCATCAATCTACTTTCTGATTCATCAATTCTTTTTTTTTCATCTGTATCTATATGATTACACATCTATCTTTGTGTAAATATATGTAACTATATAATTGTATTAGGCTATACATTCAATTCTACTAAATATGTGTGTGTTTCTAAAAGTTTTATACATTTTTTTCTCAAATTGTTTTATTGGTTTTGTTATATCTTGTGCTTTTTTCTTCTTTATTGCTTTTTACTTTATTTTACTTTTTAAAAACAGTCCCTACACCTTTAGTTCTATGACACTAATTCTGCTGTTTACTTTCACTTCTGTGTCATTCACACTGATTTCTTTCAGGAAATTTTTCTGACTTTGAAATGACAAGTAATTGCAGCAGGTCTTGCTTGTGAGAATCCTGTATGTCAAATTGAGAATGAATCCTTCATACTAACTACTGTATTCGTTTAGGCCTTTGCTTCTGCCAGAATAGGGAGAATTGTGGAAAAACTTGGTGTTAAGAAATCTGTAGTAGGGAAGGTCCATTGTTAACAAGGCTCATAAGACTTTATTTATTTATTTATTTATTTTTGAAGTCCAACCAGAGCCCAAGCCAAGACAGAAAACTTTCTTGTGGTATTTCTGTCAGTGATAATTTTTTTTCTTCTTCTTTTTTAATGTATTTATTTATTTTAATTGGAGGCTAATTACTTTACAATATTGTATTGGTTTTGCCATACATTGACATGAATCCACCATGGGTGTACGTGTGTTCCCCATCCAGAACCCTCCTCCCACCTCCCTCTGCTTTTCATAGAAACCTCCAGTATTCTTGCCTGGAAACTTTCATGGACAGAGAGCAAAAACCTAACTCTCTTCAATTCTGTGAATGCTGAGAGACGTGAAGACACAGAAGGAAAGTTTGAAACCAATAGAGGATAATTCATAAAATTTAAGGAAGTAAGCCATCTCTTAATGTGAAAGTGTGAGGTGAAACAGCTGTGGAAGCTGCAGCAAGTTCCTTCTCCAGGGGATCTTCCCTACCCAGGAATTTAACCCAGGCAGATTCTTTGCTATCTGAGCCACTAGGGAAACCCAAGTTATTCAGAAGATCTAGCTAAGATCATTAATGAAGGTGGCTACACAAAACAACAGATTTTCAATGTAGGCAAAAAAAAAAAAAAAACTTTATATTGAAATAGGATGGCAAAATCACATAATGCTATTTATTATATTCTTTATTCTAAGCCTTGTTATCTATAAGGACAAATCTTCCTACCTTATTCTACTGATTAGATTCTTGCTATTCTTAAATTGCTGTATGAATTTAGACAGATATTGCTATTTCCACATGCAAAATAAATTGTGATTCTAAGTAAAAGTTTGTTATAGATTAGTTTATTGAGAGTTGAGAAATTTGAAAACATTGAATAATTCTTTAAAATTTATAGCATGATGCATCATGTGACTATACCAGATCTTAGCTGCATCTAGAGGGTACCCTTGTATACCCTGTAATTATAAATTATGCTAAACACACAAAATAAGTATATGAAAAACTTATTATGTACTTAAGTATGAAAATGCTATTTAATTCATTTTTTTAAAACTAAGAAATTTCTTTTCTAAAAGGTCCAGGGAAATAGAACTATCAAATGATACACTTGCAACTAGTGGAATTTCTACTGTGATTGCTTAATAGTTAGAAAAAAAGGTATAATGTAGCTTTTCACAATGGTTGTTTTCTGTATCCTCTCACATTCTGGATGTCACCAAAAGCCTTTGATTATATTTAGACTATTTTTATGTCATTGCAAATATTGGCTGTCTAATTATCACTTGAGAAAATTATGTTGCACTCCTTTAAGGTAGGGACCAAATTTTGTTCATAATTAGGCCATTATGAAAATATCTTGTTAAGTGCTGACAGAAATTAAGTACTAAATAAGAGTATTGTACATATGGGGCATTAAAAAAACAAGAGGAAGTAGTAAATCACTAGAAGCTTTTCTAGGCAGAGAAATGAACCAAGGACATTGGAGACAGAGAAATTTGTTTGCAAAGGCAAGTAGATTTTATTCATTTATTCAGTAAATATTTATTGAGCCTATTACACATGCTAGGCTGCTGGGATGCAATCTGATGCAAAAACACATGTGGTTCCAACTTGCATAGAGTTTGCAATTTATGAAAAGGTATTCAGCCAATAAATTCCTTGAAAAATGTGTTTCAATAAGCTTAAATAAGTGTGTAAAGCAAAATAAATGTATACAAAAGAGAATTAATGCCTTCTTCTAAGTTAATTAACCATGTTTTACAGTCCTAATTTGTCTCTACAATGGCATTATTTATAACTTTTGAGAAATGAGTGGTTGTTCCTAGGGCATAAACACTTAGGTATAATAATACATTATATGTAATGTTACATTAATGTTGTCTGATTACATATAATGTTATATCACTTAATGTGTAACATAAGATGCTTCCAATATAATATAACTGCTTTCTCCCTAATCTTTGGTACTATTTATGTCCTAGATTTTACTTTAACATATCCTTTAAACATACAATTTATCACTATTTTTGTTTTAGACAGAGCCATCTGTTAGAGGCATTAAAAGTAAAGAAAAAATGAATTTTATGCTTTCCTTCATTTATTTTATATCCACGGTTCATCCTTTTTTTAAGTATGTCCAAGTTTCTGTCTGGTTTCATATTCTTTCTGCCTAAAGAATTTTTCTTAATATCTCTTGTGTTGCAAGTCTACTTAGACATAAATTATCTTTGTGTTTGTGTGTGAGAGAGAGACAGAGAGAGAGTAAGTCGTTATTTCTCCTTTGCTTTGGAAGATATTTTAGAGTATAGGATTCTATATAGGCATTTTTTTTTTCTTTCAGGACTTTAAATATGACAATTTGTTGTGTTCTGTATTGTATGATTTCAAATAAGAACTGCACTGTAATGCTTATCTTTATTATTTTCATGGAATGTGTCTTTTTTTCTCTGAGTATCTTCAAGTTTTTTCAAATTCATTTATTTTCAGGAGAGACAACAGCTAGAGTGGGGCTGTGTGTGTGTGTGTGTGCGTGTGTGTGTGTGTGTGTATTTGGTATCTATCTCTAATTTTAGAAGACTTGTGGCTATTATGTCTTTATATATTTCTCCTCCCCTTTTTTCTTCTTTCTAGAATTCCAAATATACATTTATTAGACCAGCTAATATGTCCAATACACTTTAGATCTATTTGCTCATACTTTTTGGTTTTTGAACCATCTTTAAGGTCATTGCTAACCCTGGGATTTCTTTGGAAGGAATGATGCTAAAGCTGAAACTTCAGTACTTTGGCCACCTCATGCGAAGAGTTGACTCATTGGAAAAGACTCTGATGCTGGGAGGGATTGGGGGCAGGAGGAGAAGGGGACGACCGAGGATGAGATGGCTGGATGGCATCACGGGCTCGATGAACGTGAGTCTGAGTGAACTCCGAGAGATGCCGATGAACAGGGAGGCCTGGCGTGCTGCGATCCATGGGGTCACAAAGAGTCAGACACGACTGAGCAACTGAACTGAACTGAACTTAAGGTCATTGAATTGTTTTTTCTTTTTTGGCTTTGTTGATCATGTGGAGCATGTTAAAGTGGTTGAATTGGGCATAAGTTTGTTGAAGGTATTCCTTATCACTGTTACTGCTCTTTTAATTTGCTTGTTTCTAGAATTTTCATTTTTTTCTGTTTTATATACTTCATTTCTATGCAAAACGTAACCATTTTATCTTGCATGACATTCACCTTTTCAATTAGAGATTTTATTATATTAATCACACTGATTATAACATTGTACTCAGAGATTTCTCACATCCATGTGAGCTCTATTGATTACTTTTGCCTCTTGAAGTTCACTGTTTATTTCTTGCTTTTTTAAAAAATAAAACTTTTAACGTTTTGTTGAAAAAACTAATCACAAATGAGACAGTAGTTACTGAGCTAAATAACTTTTTTGAAGTGTTAGTTGCTCAGTCATGTCCAACCCTTTGCGAGCCCATGGACCACAGCCCACTAAGTTCCTCTTTCCATGGGATTTTCCAGGTAAGGATACTGGAGTGGGTTGCCATTTCCTTCTAAAGGGGATCTTCCTGACCCAGGGATCGAACCCCAAGTCTGCTACACTGGAGGCAGATTCTTTACCAACTGCGCTCAGAGGGAAATTTTGGGGGGAGACGGGGTATAAATTAGCAAACTTTTTCTTCTCTAGACCTTAACTTTGTGGGTTTGAAGCTATTCAAACAGGAATGACCCTTGGTTTTGATTGTTTTCTTGCTACTGTTAGCTTCAGTGTACTTGGTCACCTAATTTCTTTGGTATTAATTTGTGTTTCGTTTGGAGGCTATTATTTTATATGGTATTATGATTTCTGCTTCATTCTCAGTTTTAGGGCTCCCCTTTACAATGCTTCTGAGAGAGCATTCCTCTCCAGTCTTGTTCTATCCTGTGCTATTACACCAGAGTTGTTCACCTGCCACTCATCATATTTTGGTCTGGTGGTAAAGTATAATTACTCCTATTCCAGCTGTAGACCTGGACAGGCATGTTATTTTGCCCCTGCACCTGTTCTGATCCTGAAGACCTTCAGCAGCCTTACTAATGCCCTGAAGTGTTTATTGCTTTCCTACCACAGTAAGTTCTGTAGGGCAGGTAGGGAGCAAATATCACTTAGATATTTCCATTCAGGGCTCCCCTGGTGGTTCAGTGGTAACGAATCCACCTGTAATGCAAGAGTCACAGGAGATGCAGGTTCCATCTCTGGGTTGGGAAGATCCCCTAGAGGAGAGATCCCCTAGTGGAATGGCAACCCACTCCATTGTTCTTGCCTGGAAAATCCCATGCACAAAGAAGTCTGGCAGGCTATGGTCCACAGGGTCACAAAGAGTCAGACAGGCCTGAAGCAACTTAGCACACATGCTCCTGTGGTGGGGCTTCCCAGGTAGCTCAGCGGTCAAGAATCTTCCTACAATGCAGGAGACTTGCAAGAGATATGGTTTCAGTCCTTGGCCGGAGAAGACCCCTTGGAGTAGGAAATGGCAACTCACTCTAGTATTCTTTCCTGGAGAATCCCATAGACAGAGGAGCCTGGTGGGCTACAGACCATAGGGTCACAAAGAGTTGGACACGACTGAACAACCAAACAACAACAACTACATGCTCTTCTTGCAGCCATTGCCGTTTATTCCTGCAACTCTGCACTGTGAAGGAGATTCCCTTGAACTTTCACTGATACTTTTAGTGACTATCCTCTGAGATTCATGCTGAAAAACCTACAAGTAGGTGTAAACTCCTGTATACAGGCAGCACTAAGTCTCAAAACCTTTGCATCAGCATATAATCAGCTGCCAATTTGTTGACAACTCTAGCCTCATTCTTCTTGTCAGTGTCTATCATCCTGGGTGAAGAAGTGCTCATGCCCCTCCCTTTTTTTTTTTCCTCTTTCCTCCATGCTCTGGTCTATTTCTAGGTTTTAGATCAGTGGATTCAGTCATGGGCTAAATTCTTTGGTTAAAAAAGTCATGAACATGCAATTTGCTGCTTTTTTGCTTTTGAAGGGAAGAGTTGGGTATTTAAAAGCCATAATTTTAAAACTGATGTTTGGAAAGTGAATCAGAGTTACTGTGTGAAAAGGAGTATGCCAGAACAGAACTTCAGGTCAAAGAAATATCATGGAGGTGTTATGAGGAAGCAAGATAATTTCAAACAAAGGAAACAGGAGCAATGGAAGCAGTGTTGCTAAGCATGGATAATGAACATAAAGATGAAACTAGGAGAAACTGGAGATAGAGGGCATATCACATCATGCCTAGACCTTGTTTAGTTCTTATTCTATGAGTGATGAGAATTCCTTGATGTAATGCAAGCAATTTTCATAATTTTTTTGAAATATTTACTTTGGATACACTTTTGAAACAATTCAAAATCATGTGGGTAGATCTATTGAAAATGACTGCAGAAGTCCAGGTAGAATAAGATGGATATTTGAACTAAGGATATAGGAGTAGATATGGAAAGAAACAGGCAGAATCCTTTTCTGAAGATTCTGACACAGGTAGAGAGAATGGTGAGACATTCAGGGTAGCAGCTGCACAGGTTAATAACACGTATTTTAGGAAATTAGGCTGGAAATGAGTTAGAATGAGATTATGAAAGACCATGAAGCCCATTCTAAGAAGCCTGTATTGATTTCTTCTATGTAGTGAAATCATTGTATGTTGTATGCTGAGCTGTGATTAATCATATTATATTTGAGGAAAGGTAGCTTAAATCACTAAATCACAATCTACATGAATCGGATATTGTTGCATTCTGAACAGCAAATTCAACATTCTTAAGCCTATGTCAGTAAAAATGTGTATTAATATTGTAAAACCAGGTAAGAACTGCTTTTGCAAATAAATTAATGAACTATTAAGACATAGAAAATTTAGCTTTATCACCACCCTTGTTTGAACAAAATCCGTCAGTAAAATATATTAGTTGGAATCATCATCTCTATAAAACCTTGATTGGAAGGTGATGAAGTTGAACCAGTTGATAGATGAAAAGTGGTTATATTTGAAAATATGTCATTTCCATTATGATTCAAATAAAGCATATATGAAAAATACATTATATTTTATACTATAGCAAATTTATAAATTCTGATTTACAAGTGAGCATTCATTACAGATTAATTTTCTAGTTTTCAAATGTTAATTTCTTAACAGATTGAACAATCTAGCTGTTTTTTTTATTCAGGTTATTAATGAGCATATATTGAACACAGAACAAGCACTAGTTATTATGGATGCAGGGATTAAAAAAAACTAGATGGCATATGTTGTGTCCAAAAGAGGAACAAACACTTTGCAGTGCAGCATGGTTTCAAGCTGAAGAGTACAAAGTAAGGGCGGAAGTACCTGCATGAGGCAGGATGGAGACTGTATAATAAAGAAAGTAAGCAAGATTTTTTGAAATGATTTATAATGCTTGTATTTCGGAATAATATATTGTTGTTTTAGTTGCTGATTCATGTCTGACTTTTTGACCCCTTGGACTGTAGCCCACCTGGCCTCTCTGTCCATGGGATTCTCCAGACAAGAATACTGGAGTGGGTTGCCATTTTTTTCCTCTAGGGGAGCCACCTGAGAAGCCCCCAAATAATATATTAGGAGACTTAAAATAGCTCTAAAGAGCCTCTTGATAAAGGTGAAAGAGGAATGTAAAAAACCAGCTTAAAGCTCAGCATTCAAAGAACTGAGATCATGGCATCCAGTCCTATCACTTCATGGAAAATAGATGGGGAAACAATAGAAACTGTGAAAGCTTTTATTTTCTTGGGCTCCAAAATCACTGCAGATGGTGACTGCAGCCATGAAATTAAAAGATGCTTGCTCCTTAGAAGAAAAGCTATGACAAACTTAGACAGTGTATTTAAAAGCAGAGACATTACTTTGCCAAACAAAGATCTGTATAGTCAAAGCTGTGGTTTTTTGAGTAGTCATGTATGGATGTGAGAGTTGGACTGTAAAGAAAGCTTAACGCTGAAGAATTGATGCTTTTGAACTGTAGTATTGGAGAAGACACTTGAGGGTCCCTTGGACTGCAAGGAGATCCAACCAGTGAATCCTAAATGAAATCACTCCTGAATATTCATTGGAAGGACTGAAGCTGAAGCTGAAACTCCAATACTTTGGCCACCCGATGTGGAGAGCCATCTTATTAGAAAAGACCCTGATTCTGGGAAAGATTGAAGGCAGGAGGACAAGGGGATGATAGAGGATAAGATGTTGGATGGCATCACTGACTCAATGGATATGAGTTTGAGCAAACTCCAGGAAATCGTGAAGGACAGGGAAGCCTGGCATGCTTCAGTCCATGGAGTTGCAAAGAGTCGGACATGAATGAACGACTGAAAAATGAACACAAAATTGCTCAGCAAATGTCAACTGTATACAAGAATATGCACCTTTCTCTTTTCATACTTTATCATTCTCATTTGGATTTTTTGGTTTGGGCCACTTCTGCCTTCAGGCTTGTCATTGGAATTTCATCACTATCAGCCTACAACTTACTGACAGGAAGAAATCTCCCCTAATATGCCTTACTTGAAGATGTGAATGACTGGATGGAACACCCAAAAGGACTGCTTCATGGACCCTAGTAACCACATCATTGCTTCTGGTCCCATCTGGTTGTTGTCTCCTCTCAGCCTGCTGAAGTCTTGCTCTTCAGATTTAGAAACATCTCTTGGTTCTGACTCATATTTTGATGACTTACAATGGTTACTCTTGCTGTTTTCAAATCCTTCCCCTCACTATCCTGCATCCATCCTTTTCTTTTACTTTCTATGATGCAGAATTCAATCTATTGTGTTTTCAAACTCAAGTGGAAGAATTTTCCTTCTCTAATTATATCATCTCAGTAGGGATAAAGGTAATTTTTTACTATTTTTAAGCCATGAATTAATGATAAATCTGAGTAACCACATTCAGTTCAGTTCAGCTGCTCAGTCATGTCCAATTCTTTGCAATCCCATGGACTGAAACATGCCAGGCTCCTCTGTCCACCAACTCCCAGAGTACACTCAAACTCATGTCCATTGTGTCGGTGATGTCATCCAACCATAGTATCCTCTGTCATCCCCTTCCCCTCCTGCCTTCAATCTTTCCCAGCATCAGGATCTTTTCCAAAGTGTCAGTTATTTGCATCAGGTGGCCAAAGTATTGGAGTTTTAGCTTCAGCATCAGTCTTTCCAATGAAATTTAGGACAATTATTTCCTTTAGGATTGACTCATTTGATCTCATTGCAGCCCAAGGGACTCTCAAGAGTCTTCTCCAACATCACAGTTCAAAAGCATCAATTCTTCTGCACTCAGCTTTCTTTATAGTCCAACTCTCACAACCATACATGACTGTTGGAAAAACCATAGCTTTGACTAGATGGACTTTTGTTGGCAGAGTAATGTGTTGCTTTTTAATATGATGTCTAGGCTGGTTATAGGTTTTCTTCCAAGGAGCAAGACATGGCTGTAGTCACTATCTGCAGCGATTTTGGAGCCCTCCCAAATAAAGTCTCTCACTGTTTCCATTGTTTCTCCATCTATTTGCCATGAAGCAATGGGATTGAATGCCATGATCTTAGTTTTCTGAATGTTGAGTTTTAAGCCAACTTTTTCACTCTTCTCTTTCACTTTCATCAAGAGGCTCTTTAGTTCTCACTTTCTATAATCACATTTTTGAATGATGTCACTCAGTCGTGTCCTTTGCGACACAACTCTTTGCGACCCCATGGACTGTAGCCTACCACGCTCTTCTGTCCATGGGATTTTCCAGCTAAGAGTACTGGAGTGGGTTGCCATTTCCTTCTCCAGAGGATCTTCCCAACCCAGGGACTGAACCCAGGTCTTCTGCATTGTAGGCAGATGCTTTACCATCTGAGCTACTATTCTGCTTTCGTATGAACAACTACAAACCACAATTTGGTCAATAATTTTAATATTCCGGTGGTTATATACTGTAAAACAAAGAGTATCTTTGAACTTTTTTCTTCAAGATTTTGAAATCTACAATTCTCTTTTCCTCTTTTTGAAAACCATCCCATCTGTACTTCAACTGATGGTAGGGTTTTCAGATAAGAAGAGAACCTAATCACTTGAAAGTGAAAGAAAAAGCTCTACCTTTTCTACCATTTCAAATGTTCTTCCCTACTAACTGGAGAATCCAGGGTCACAGAGTGCCCTAATACTTAGCAAACTCTTAAATTTTATTTAAAATTCCCCTTTGTCTTTTTCTATTTAAACTGAGCTCATTTAATTCTTTTGTATTTTCCATATTACATTCTTTGCTTTCCTTAACTAGAACCATTGTTTACTGCTTTGTTACTAGCATTTTTATTAACTATAATAATCTTGTGTCTATTATATATATACATATATATATATATATAATTTCAAATTTTTAGACACTAATTACTCCTAATCTATCAAAGTGTCAGAAAGTAGAAAAAAATAATGCTCAGAACCATCAAAAATGTCATATATTATTATTTTAAGTTCACTCAGAAAGTTTATATAAGCAACCTCTACGCAACTTACACTACACGTGGTCCTGCTTCTTAGAGAACAAATCTGCATAAAAGCTTTATCAACTTTAGCACCTATTTGTTACAATTCTGCAAGACTTAACTTTTAGGTATTTCCCCATATTTTTAGCAGGTCTTGGATATAGCTTTCTAAATTAGATTTCTGGTCCCAATTCTAAAGTGTAAGAAGAAAGGGACAGAGGGAGGTTCCCCACACCTCCAACAAGCAATGATTTGACACCACTGGATATCTTATGAAAGTGAAGTGAAGTTGCTCAGTTGTGTCCAACTCTTTGGAACCCCATGGACTGTAGCCTACCAGGCTCCTCCATCCATGGGATTTCCCAGGGCAATAGTACTGGAATGGGGTGCCATTTCCTTCTCCAGGGGATCTTCCCGACCCAGGGATCGAACCTGGGTCTCCTGCATTGTAGACAGACACTTTACCATCTGAGCCACCAGGGAAGTCCCGGGTGTCTTATAATTCAACTCAATTCTGTTATTATTCACCTGGAAATACCATCATATTCCACAAATTGAGGGTTCTGTCTCATGTGACAGACACTCACTATCAACACACACCCAGGTTTTTACCTATGTTCTGATAGCCCAACTACAAATTCCACATTCCACCAACCCATGTCAACTCAGAATACCAATAGTAAGTCCAAGTTGTTACTGGTATTTCTGACCAACTAGCTATAAATCAAAAATTTCTATATCCCCCTCCTTGAGTTCAATTAATTTTCTAAAATGACTCGTGGAACTCAGGAAAATATGCTTATTTGCTAGACTGTTGTTGTTCAGGTGCTAAGTCATGTCTGACTCTTTGTGACCCCATGGGCTGCAGCATGCCAGGCCTCTCTGTCTCTCACCATTTCCCAGAGTTCACCCAAGTTCTTTGAATTAGTAATGCTATACAAACATCTCATCCTCTGCCTCCCTCTTTTCTTCCTTCCCTCAATCTTTCCTAGCATCAGGGTCTTTTCCAAAGACTTGGCTGTTTGCATCAGTTGGCCAAAGTCTTGAAGCTTCAGTTTTAGCATCAGTCTTTCCAATGTATATTCAGATTACATTTTATTACGAAAAGATGGTAACACAGGAACAGCCAGATGGAAGATGTATAGGGCAATAAATGTGGGAAAGGTACTGAACTTTCATGCCCTTTCCTGCTACTCTGCCAGCATCTGCTGCTCACCAACCTGGAAGCTCTCTGAACCCAGCGCTGGGTTTTTACAAAGGCTGCATTACATTGACATGATTGATTGAATCATTGGCAATTGGTAATTTTTCAACCTCCAGTCCCTGTGTCCTCCCTGGAATTCAGGGGTGGGACTGAAAGTTCAAACCCTCTAATTAACTGGTTGGTTCCAGTTACAACCAGCCCCCATTCTTAGGTGATTTCCAAAACTCACCTCATTAACATAAAAAAAGACACCTTAGGCTTTCAACAATTAGGAAGTTCCAAGTGTTTGGGGAACTGTGAGTCAGGACAAAGACCAATATTTGGACATTTCAAATATATATGAAAAATATACTTTGGTCATCTGAATAACCAAATATATATATAAATTTTTTTCTCATAAATCACATTATCACATTGAACAAACAGAAAATTCATAAATTTTATACCCAAGCAGGATTTAGCATAAATGGTTAAATATTCAAATAAAGTAAAATATGGCTGGCTGGTACCTTCATTTCACATTGGTTGTAATTGAATGATCAGCATATAGATAGAAACTTTATTCACTCATAAAAGATTAGCGTTATCAGAAAACAATCTAGTTCAATAAAATTGTTCTTTTTCACTCATTTTGCAGCATTTTTATATCCTATTATTTTCTCAGTTATGTGATATATCTTCATTACCTTTTCTTAATGTTTAAATATATATAATTTCTCAAACAGAAAATATAATCAACTTCAATTCTAACTCTCCAAAAAATACCCTTCTGTTAGAAAATTAGAAGGCAATGTCAAGACCTATTATGTGGTATCATGATGAAAATTTTAATTAAAAGAAATTAGAAAACATTTAGCATTGGGGAAGAACTACTTGAGAATTATTTTTCAGATTATATTGATGTGTGAATATAGGGTCCTACTCCACTCTAACCCATCTCTAGAGTCTAGAAAAATATCCTTCACTAATCAATTTATGCCAAAAAAAGCAAACAATGATTAAAACAATCAATTTTATAATACTACTTTAATTCAATTTTTTCTAGACTGATACAATTTTGAATCCTCAGTAATTATGGCACATCCTAGAAACACTGCTGCATAACGATCAAATAGAAACTTAATAGGTTAAACCAACACAATTTCATCTCACAATTTCAGTGGTCCAAGTCCAAGTACAGTTCAGCGTGGTCTTCTGCTCCGGGTCTCATATGCTGCAATTAACGCAGCAAGTAGACTGCATTATCATCTGCAGACATCCCTGGAGAAGAAGCCATTTTCAAATTCTCTCAGTTGTTGGAAGAATCTATTCGCATGTGATGATAGGATTGAAGCTTCTTACCAGCTGCCTGCAGGAGTCTACCTTCAGGTCCTAGACACCATGCCAGTTTACTGCCAAGTGGCCTTCTTCTGGGCAGTTTACAAATGGCTGCTTGCTTCTTGAACTCAGCAGGAGAATCTCTTGTCCACCAATCTGCTAAAATGGATTTTTACATAAAATAATGCTATCATGGGAGGGGTTTTCCTGGTGGCTTAGGAGTGAAGAATCTGCCTGCCAAGGCAGGAGATGCAACTTTGATTCCTGGGTTGGGGAGATCTCCTGGGGAAGGAAATAACAACACACTCCAGTATTCTAGCCTGGAAAATTCCATGGTCAGAGGAACCTGGGGTGCCACAGTTCATGAGATAGCAAAGAGCTGAACATTACTAAGCAAATAAATGGCAATGACCCTCTTACATTGGAAATATTTGTTGTTTATCTACTTCCCTTTGATTGGGAAGCCATAGAGATCTAATTGTTTCCAGTGATTTATTTTATCTTGAAAAGTAGAACTACTTGTAGAGGTGTCATTTTGTTTACCTAATTTCCTTTCCATGCCCCTGGTCTTCCTAATCACAGCTAATTTTTCAACTGAGGATTGTAAGCAGGACCAAGGTCATGTACCAAAGACTTTTATATTAAGGCTTGTACATTCTTTGCTAATACATTTACCATCATTTTCTAATCTCTGAATTGTGGATTTGGTTGTTGGAATATAGGGGATCTTCCCCCAGTGTATATTCCCCATAAGATTAACAGTCACTTTGTTATTGACAAAGCAAGATGAGGCTTCCATTCTTCCTACCATTTTAGAGTTTCTCGTGGAATTATCAAATGTTTCACTCTAACTATACTACCTGCCTCACTTTCATTCCCACTGCCAGAACTGCCTGAGCAAAGATTCCTCAGTGATAGATGGTTTAAGTGGTTCTCCTAGATCTATTCCAATTACTACAATATTTTGACCTTAAACTTGGTAACATGTTGTCTAAAAACTTTAATATCAGGCATCAAGATCCAGTCCTTTAAACAAAATCTGGCAGAAGAATTCTCTGTCCTGGAACCACAATTTGTGAGCTATTTCTACTTTCCTAGAGATAAATATATCCTGCACCTCTAATGAAAATGCTTTCATTAGAATTTCCTCAGTAAAAGGGAAGTTTCTCCTTCCAATGTCAGTGAGCTCTGTAGGAATTTAAAAGTATGTGGACATTTTGAATTAGAAAATGGGAAGGGCAGAGGAAGAGAGACATTGAATAACAGATGATATGAGGAGGCGAGTTCTTAGAGTAAACTGATAAACTAATATACTATATGCTAAATTCATATAAATATTTGTTATACTTAATATTACACATGTTTTTGTAGGGCCAAGGTTGGAGGGATTAGACTGTAGATGGGGTGAAAGGATTTGGAGGGTGGTAAATGTGTTTATATCTTTTTTTCTTTTGTGACTGGGCCAGGTCTTAGTTGTGGTACAGCACCTAGTTCCCTGACCAGGGATTGAACCCAGGGCCCTTGAATTGGGAGCTTGGAGTCTTAAACACTGAACCATTGGATAAGTCCGTGGGTTTCATATCTCGGTCGGTTTGGGGGTTACATAAGCTTATTTGCTCATGAAGCTTCATAGTTAAAACTAGTGCATTTTATTGTATTTATGTTTTACTTTCTCAGTTTGATCAAATAAACAATGTTATATATGGTTCGTAGTTAGCTTTATTTATAGATAAATGTATACTTACAAATCTGTATGCTGGTCAGGAAGCAACAGTTAGAACTGGGCATGGAACAACAGACTGGTTCCAAATAGGAAAAGGAGTATGTCAAGGCTGTATATTGTCACCCTGCTTATTTAACTTATATGCAGGGTACATCATGAGAAACGCTGGACTGGAAGAAACACAAGCTGAAATCAAGATTGCCAGGAGAAATGTCAATAACCTCAGATATGCAGATGACACCACCCTTATGGCAGAAAGTGAAGAGGAGCTGAAAAGCCTCTTGATGAAAGTGAAAGAGGAGAGCAAAAAGGTTGGCTTAAAGCTCAACATTCAGAAAACGAAGATCATGGCATCTGGTCCCATCACTTCATGGCAAATAGATGGGGAAACAGTGGAAACAGTGCCAGACTTTATTTTTTTGGGCTCCAAAATTACTGCTGATGGTGACTG
>SJYT01056654.1:58506-78051 GCA_006410635.1 Cephalophus harveyi
TTCTAACTGTTGCTTCCTGACCTGCATACAGATTTCTCAAGAGGCAGGTCAGGTGGTCTGGTATTCCCATCTCTTTCAGAATTTTCCACAGTTTATTGTGATCCACACATCAAAGGCTTTGGCATAGTCAATAAAGCAGAAATAGATGTTTTTCTGGAACTCTCTTGCTTTTTCCATGATCCAACGGATGTTGGCAATTTGATCTCTGGTTCCTCTGTCTTTTCTAAAACCAGCTTGAACATCTGGAAGTTCATGGTTCACGTATTGCTGAAGCCTGGCTTGAAGAATTTTGAGCATTACTTTACTAGCTGTGAGATGAGTGCAATTGTGTGGTAGCTGGAGCATTCTTAGACATTGCCTTTCTTTGGAATTGGAATGAAAACTGACATTTTCCAGTCCTGTGGCCACTGCTGAGTTTTCCAAATTTGCTGGCATATTGAGTGCAGCACTTTCACAGCATCATCTTTCAGGATTTGAATCAGCTCCACTGGAATTCCATCACCTCCACTAGCTTTGTTCATAGGGATGCTTTCTAAGGCCTACTTGACTTCACATTACAGGATGTCTGGCTCTAGATGAGTGAACACACCATCGTGATTATCTGGGTCATGAAGATCCTTTTTGTACAGTTCTTCTGTGTGATCTTGCCACCTCTTCTTAATATCTTCTGCTTCTGTTAGGTCCATACCATTTCTGTCCTTTATCAAGCCCATCTTTGCATGAAATGTTCCCTTGGTATCTCTAATTTTCTTGAAAAGATCTCTAGTCTTTCCCATTCTGTCCTTTTCCTCTATTTCTTTGCATTGATCACTGAAGAAGTCTTTCTTATCTCTTCTTGCTATTCTCTGGAACTCTGCCTTCAGATGCTTATATCTTTCCTTTTCTCCTTTGCTTTTCACCTCTCTTCTTTTCACAGCTATCTGTAAGCCCTCCCCAGAAAGCCATTTTGCTTTTTTGCATTTCTTTTCCACGGGGATGGTCTTGGTCCCTGTCTCCTATATAATGTCACGAACCTCATTCCATAGTTCATCGGGCACTCTATCTATCAGATCTAGGCCCTCAAATCTATTTCTCACTTCCACTGTATAATCATCAGGGATTTGATTTAGGTTATACCTGAATGGTCTAGCGGTTTTCCCTACTTTCTTCAATTTAAGTCTGAATTTGGAAATAAGGAGTTCATGATCTGAGCCACAGTCAGCTCCTGGTCTTGTTTTTGTGGACTGTAGAGAGCTTCTCCAACTTTGGCTGCAAAGAATATAATCAATCTGATTTCAGTGTTGATCATCTGGTGATGTCCATGTGTAGAGTCTTCTTTTGTGTTGTTGGAAGAGGGTGTTTGCTATGACCAGTGCACTTTCTTGGCAAAACTCTATTATTCTTTGCCCTGCTTCATTCCATACTCCAAGGCCAAATTTACCTGTTACTCCAGGTGTTTCTTGACTTCTACTTTAGCATTCCAGTCCCCTATAATGAAAAGGATATCTTTTTTGGGTTAGTTCTAAAAGGTCTTGTAGGTCTTCATAGAACCATTCAACTTCAGCTTCTTCAGCATTACTGGTTCATGCATAGACTTGGATTACTGTTATATTGAATGGTTTGCCTTGGAGACAAACAGAGATCATTCTGTTTTTTTTGAGATTGCATCTAAGTACTGCATTTTGGACTCTTGTTTACCATGATGGTGACTCCATTTCTTCTGAGGGATTCCTGCCTGCAGTAGTAGATATAATGGTCATCTGAGTTAAGTTCACCCATTCCAGTCCATTTTAGTTTGCTCATTCCTGGAATGTCGACGTTCACTATTGCCATCTCTTGTTTGACCACTTTCGATTTGCCTTGATTCATGGACCTGACATTCCAGGTTCCTATGCAGTATTGCTCTTTACAGCATCGGACCTTGCTTCTATCACCAGTCACATCCACAGCTGGGTATTGTTTTTGCTTTGGCTCCATCCCTTCATTCTTTCTGGAGTTATTTCTCCACTGATCTCCAGTAGCATTTTGGGCATCTACTGACCTGGAGAGTTCATCTTTCAGTATCCTATCATTTTGCTTTTTTACACTGTTCATGGGGTTCTCAAGGCAAGAATACTGAAGTGGTTTGCCATTACCTTTTCCAGTGGACCACATTATGTCTGACCTCTCCACCATGACCCACCTATCTTGGGTTGCTCCGTGGGCATGGCTTAGTTTCACTGAGTTAGACAAGGCTGTGGTCCTAGTGTGATTAGAGTGACTAGTTTTCTGTGAGTATGGTTTCAGTGTGTCTGCCCTCTGATGCCCTCTTGCAACACCTACCATCTTACTTGGGTTTCTCTTACCTTGGGTGTAGGGTGTATCTTCATGGCTGCTCCTGCAAAGTGCAGCCGCTGCTCCTTACCTTGGATGAGGGGTATCTCTTCACCACTGCCCTTCCTGACCTTCAAGGTGGGATAGCTCCTCTAGGCCCTCCTATGCCCACGCAGCCACAGCTCCTTGGGTGTGTAGCTACATAATAAGTCTTACAAACATGTAGATCAAATCTACCACTTTATTCTTCTTTTTGAAAATTGTTTTAACTATTCTAGTTGCCGTAACTTTCAATATAAAATTTAGAATTATCTTGTATATAACTGTAACATGTCTTGCTTGCATTATGATAGGAATTGAATTAAACCTATATACATCAATGTAAGGAAGTTTGGCAATATTGCTATATTGATGCTTTAATCCATAAACATGGATTGGTTCTCATTTGATTTCTTTCATCAGTGTTGTGTAGTTTGGGCTTACAAAGCCTATGCATATTTTGTTAGAATTGTACGTGCAAGTATTGCATTTTTAAAGCAATGTTAAATGGTATTGTATTTTTAATTCCAGTGTCCATGTGTTCATTGCTAGTATACAGGAATAAAATTGATTTCTGTATATTAATTTGTTTCCTTCAACTTCACTGAACTCATTTATTTGTTCTACTTTTAGAGATTCTCTATGCAGACTTTTGGAATCTCTATGCAGAAAATCATCTTATGTCAAGAGGGACAGTTGTATTTCTTCTTTTCTAATCTGTGTCTCCTTGTATCCATGTGTATTCTCCTCTTCTTATAGTAGACTAGTCACATTGGATTAAAGTCCACCTTAATCCAGTATGAGCTCATCTTAACTTGATTGTATCTATAAAGACACTTTCACTGCATAATGGTGCATTCTGAGGTTCTTCACTGAAGTTGATTTTATGGGATAATATTCAACCCAGTGCACCTGGGTTTTCTTTTAACCTCATGTGTACCAGACTTGAAGCTGAAGTTGGAATTCAGCAAACATAGATTTAACTCCCCGACCCAAACAAATCCTGCTTACCTTACCCCAAAAAACCATGAAAGCATAAGTCCAGTAAATTAGAAAACTTTGAAATAATAGCTGCTTTTCTCCAACTCAAATCTTGTGACTTTGTCCATTGATACCAGAAAAATCCGAGGAAGGAACACAAACTATTACCCTGATTAGGTTGTAACAAGGCTCTCCAGTATTCCTACTGGAGCGATGTCAGAGAAGGCCAAGTAAGAAGCTGGAACTTTTGTCTCTACTGTTTGGTAATTAACCCTTCCTTTCACCAACACCCTGCTTCCTCTGTGTTGCTAATGGAAACCCACAGGAAGCCTGAATTTCCATTTCCAATTGACAATAAGGTGTCATCCATCTCTTTCTACTGGGGTGTTATCCAAGGTGGCCTAGTTGAAAATGAAGCTTTTCACCGCTGTCCACCAGTAATAACCAGTTGTGGCTTCCCTGGTGGCTCAAACAATAAAGAATCTGCCTTCAGTGCAGGAGACTCAGGTTCAATCCCTGGGTTGGGAAGATCCCCTGGAGAAGGAAATTGCAACTCACTGTAGTTTCTTACCTAGAGAATTCCATGGACAGAGGAGTTTGGCATGCTACAGTCCATGGGGTCACAAAGAGTCGGACAGGGCTGAGCAATTAAGGCTTCACTTTCACTAGTAATGAGACCACTGCTTTGTGGTATCAGTAGAGATTCAAGGGAGGGGATGCTGTGTGCTAGCGTTTAGTCACTTCAGTCATGTCTGACTGCAACCCCACGGACTGTAGCCCACCAGGCTCCTCTATCCTTGAGATTCTCTAGGCAAGAATACTGGAGTGGGTTACCATGCCTTCCTCCAGGGGATCCTCCTGACCCAGGGATTGAACCTATGTCTTCTATGTCTCCTGCTTTGCAGGCAGCTTCTTTTCTGCTGAGCCACCGGAGAAGCCTCAGGGGATCCTGATAATCTGTAATAAGATGCCCCCTCAGATAACCTGCTGTCTTCTTTTGACCTTTCAGAATCCCCTTATATTTGTTTTATATAAAATGTACTGGGTTTTTCATTTGTGCTTAGTGAGAGGAGTAGAAGAAAGTGAATCTACTTCATCTTACCAGCAGCACAAATCACTCCATACTCTAAGAGGCATTTTAGATAATTTTGCTGTTTAACTTACTCAGGGTAGCTTTGAAGGAAACTATTATGGACTGACTGTTTGCTCTCCTACTCTAAATTTGTATGTTGAGATTTTAACCTTCCATGTGCATCTAGAGATGGGCCCTTTGGGATGTAAATAAGGAAGATTGACACATGAAAGTGGTGCCTTCATAATGGGACTAGTGTCCTTATAAAGAGAGACACAGAAAGCTTTCCCCCTTTCTCCAACATGTGAGGACACAGCAAGAAGGTAGCAGGGCAGAAAGAGGTCCTGCACAAGAAACCAACACTGGTGGCATCCTGCCTCCAGAACTGTGAAAAAATAAATTTCAGTTATTTAAGCTACAAAGTCTATGGTATTTTGCTTTGGCAACCAGAGCAAATTAATACAGAAAATTTTATCAATACTTTGATTTTTGGCTGTCTTCTCTATTGTGATTAAAAGACTGTAAACCATCCCATAATATAGCCTGTTTTATTTCCTTGCTTTGCCTATTACCTCTCTTGAGATCTGAATCCCTTTCTTTGATATTTGGCTGATCTTCCCAATTTCCTCTGGACTTATTAATATAACCCATTTAGGCCTTTGCTTTTTTCTAGACAATTAATTTTGTTTCTGATCAATATCTTCTAATCTCCATCCTTCTTTGTCTTGTTAGTCCTAGTTTTAGGAATTAAATGCCTGGACAGACCAACCCATATAAAAAAAAAATGAAGCAAATGAATTATAAGCAAAAGGATGGGTGAGTGCTGAGGGATGCATCAAATCAGAGAAGCATGTGTTCCCATTCAAAAGGTGCAGTGGATAAATATTCACATTTCATTAGATCTGCCATATTTTCAAGAGAAACCAGAAATCTGAGTTTTTAAAAGTTAACAACTAATTTAAAATATTTTAAAAGGTTGTGTGCAAGCCAGCAGTATTCAGACCAAACACCATAGATATGAGAGCCAGATTTGGTTCTTTGGTTCCCAATATAGGATCTCATCTATAATCTCTCTAATGATTTTCCCCAGGAGTTATTGTACAAACAGTTCTGCAGGTGGCTCTTATTGACATCTCCTAGATGTCTTTGGAGATCAGGCCAATTTAAGGCCTGCTTATGGTGGGATAATGTCTCTCGTCTTTTTCCAGCTCCATCTGGCAAACAGCTCCCTCTGGTTCATAGAATCGCTGCCCAGCTAACTGCTGGCAACAGAGGAGAGCTCCCCCAAAGAACAGAACACAGGATAACTGCCCAACTCTGTCTAGGGGATGATCTGTCTAAATTGAATAGTTCATGATGCCACAAGCTGGTATATAGCTCTGCAGCCACTTCTGCAGTGGCAACAGAGTGCATCTGTCATGCAGAATCTGCAGACATCAATACTATTGTTATTTTAGGCACTAGGATTTTATTTTCCTCAATACTTTATTTACTTCATTGGACAATATTGAATTTTCTTTGCCTCACTTGGGCTGTGAGGCGGAATCATCAGCAGGTGCTTTAAATTATTCTCTTGATGATTGCATCTATTTCTGGTATCATTTTATCACTAAAGTACTGCTTTGGGTTTTCAGTTCTGCTGGTCAGACCTGTGTTGATCTACCCTGCAGAAGTTTCAGTGAGTCTCTGAGGCATTTCTTGCTATTTTATTCCTTGTTTCTAATGTGTCAGGCCAGGTTGGGCAGTAGCCTGCGGGGCCTGAGCTGCAGCTTGTTTCACAGAAAGTTTCTGAACTACACCTGAAAACGGTTTGATGGAGTCAAAGAAAGAAGAAAAGTTAATTTTGAACACACTCTATAAGAAAAATACTCAGTGCTTTTTTTCTTTCAATATTTTTTTGCTGTTGAATCAGATTCATCATACAGTCATTATCATAATGATATCCTTAACATACTTTGTCTCTTTCCCTGTTATTGAGGAAGACAGTTTCTATACATATTTTCAGTCTCATACTGAAGGTTATTAACTCACAAAAACCTAACTGGCTTCCTCATCAAGGTTAGAACCCCTGCCATAGATTACCTCGGCTTCCTGTATTTTGCCCATCACCAAAATTACTTACTATTGTAATTCTTATTGTTAGTATCAAATTTTCATTTTAAAAATATATCTACCTTTAAAGTTTCAAAGGTCATCACCTTTGATGATGACATCACATTCAAAGGCTATGAATGTCTGTCTTATTCTCTGCTATATACATAGAAGGACAGATAAATAAGGCATTTCTCAACTGAATTGGTTACACTTGTATGTGTGCTTACTTCATCACTCAGTCATGTCTGACTCATCCTGGCCCTGAGGACTGTAGCCTACCAGGCTCCTCTGTCCGTGGAATTTTTCAGGTGAGAATTCTGGAATGGGTTGCCAGTTTCTCCTCCTGTTACATATTTGCTGTTTAATTTCATACAGTTCATTAATATTTAGCCCCTGTTTGCCAACCACTATTTTATAACTGCACTGGGCAAAATAGCTCACTTCGCTCCCTGTGTGCAGTACCTGGTCCTCTCTTCTGTCTCCATCCATTGTGCTTCTTCCTCTCGTATCTAAAGTGTAAGGTAGAAAATTAATTTATTCATCAGTAGTTTAATATTGGTAGCTAGAAGCTTATTTTATGTATTGTTAGTGTGTGATCCAGAAATTTTAAGTTTCTAGCAGTTCAGCCCAAATTTCTCTCATCTAAGAACAGAGACTTAGTAGTTTATACTTATGAGCCTTTTATCTATTCAATTATTCAAACAGAAACAAATATTTAATATTTAATACTAGTTTGCTAAGACTATTCTGAGTGTCACAGACTGAATGCTTGAATTAACGGGAAATTATTATCTCACAATTCTGGAGGAGAGAAGACAAAAGTTAAGACAGTGGCTCTTTCTGATAGCTCTGAAGAAAAGATCTATTCCAAGCTTCTCTCCTTGGCTCGTAGACAGCTGTCTTTTCCCTTTGTCTCCTCACATTTTCTTCCCTCTATATTTGTCTCCGTGTTCAAATTTCTGTTCTTCATAAGGACATCAGTGCTATTAGATTAAGACCTTCTCTAATAACTTCATATTAAATTGATTACCTCTGTAAAGATCTTCTCTTCCAATAAGATTATATTGTGATGGATGGTGGTTAAGAGTCCAATGGGTGAATTTTTGGAGGACATAATTCAACCCATAACAAATCTATATCATTAGAACTAATGTTTAGATTCTAGGGAATTCATATTTTATACTCTCATTGGGGAGATCAAACTACCACTCATTAAACAGAAGTATATGATATGAAGAATTACACATCCAAGAGCTGAAATTGTGTGGAACATATGTTTATACTGTAGGAGTTCAGAAATTAAGAACAGCTGTGTGCACTAGAGTAATCAGGAAGCATCTGAGACTAATAAAAATAAAATCTTAGTAAAACTAAAGCTGAATAAAAATAGAGTTTGGTTAGGTATAAAAGATGGAAAAAAGGCATAAAGGTAGGAGATATAGGTGAGAGCACAAAAGTATAAATGATTAAAAATGTAGACATATTCATGTAAGAGTGAGTAGATCTGGCTCAGGTAGAGGAAGCCTGTTGAGGACAAATGGAAAAGGAGGTTAAGTTAGATAAAAAATGAAGGTTAAACTAGATGGAAGTCATTGAACTTGAAATCTTGGGAGCAAACTTTACATTTGATGAGATATGAAATAGCCATTGAAAGATTTTAAGCAGGAGACTGACAGTGAGTGTGCTAGAATAAGGAAATCTTCAGGGTCTTTTATACCTCCCCATATCTATTTACTTTGTCATGTGACTTTGCAGCCCCTCCCATTAGGGGATCAAGACTATTTACTTTTTCCAGTGAGTCTGATGGTCTGTTGACTTATTTTGACCAAACAGATGTGGCCTAATTTACACCACAGCAGTTTTGATCCTGGCCTAAAATTAATGGTTGTGTATACTTTCTTTCTGGTCCCATTACTTCATGGCAAATAGATGGGGAAACAGTGGAAATAGTGGCTGACTTTATTTTTCTGGGCTCCAAAACCACTGCAGATGGTGATTGCAGCCATGAAATTAAAAGACGCTTACTCCTTGGAAGAAAAGTTATGACCAACCTAGATAGCATATTAAACAGCAGAGACATTACTTTGCCAACAAAGGTCTTTCTAGTCAAGGCTATGGTTTTTCTGGTGGTCATGTATGGATGTGAGAGTTGGACTGTGAAGAAAGCTGAGAACTGAAGAATTGATGCTTTTGAAATGTGGTGTTGGAGAAGACTCTTGAGAGTCCCTTGGACTGCAAGAAGATCCAACCAGTCCATCCTATAGGAGATCAGCCCTGGGTGTTCATTGGAAGGACTGATGTTGAAGCTGAAACTCCAATACTTTGGCCACCTCATGCGGAGAGCTAACTCATTTGAAAAGACCCTGATGCTGGGAAATTTTGAGGGCAGGAGGAGAAGAGGACGACAGAGGATGAGATGGTTGGATGGCATCACTGACTCGATGGACATGGGTTTGAGTGAACTCCAGGTGTTGGTGATGGACAGAGAGGCCTTGCGTGCTTTGGTTCATGGAGTCACAAAGAGTCGAACACTGTTGAGCAACTGAATTGAACTGAACTGATACTTTCTCTCCTTCTGTTTCTGTCTGTCTCTCTTCTTCTATCTTATGTCTCCCTCTCTTTTCATCATCACTTGAAAAAGTCTGCAAGAGGATGAGAAACCATGTGAAGGAAATCCACCAACAGGTAGATCATTCTTGACAGGAACTCCCCAGCTGGCTATTCATTTGCCCACAGTCAGCAGACATACGAGTAAGTCCAAGCAAGAACAGCCCAGCCAGATGCAGGCTAAAAAGATCTCCCATTTTTGCTCAGACTCACGAGTGATAATGAAAAATAATATTTAAACCATTAAGTTTTGCAGTTGTTCGTGAGCCAGCATTATTGTAATAGAAAACTTAGTAACATTTGATTAATTAGAGATGGATGAACTGGACAGAAATAGTAGTAAGGATTGGAGTGTTTGTGTGCACAGGTAAGAAGTAGGATTGCGATAAGGAGTAATAGTCAACTGGCTCAAAAAAGAGCTCCAACTAGGCACACTAATTGAGGTATATTGTAAGAGAGTCATGAAAAGCATTTTCAGAAGACTGATAAAACTCATGAATTTTTAAAAAGTAGTAAGTTAGAAATAAGGAATTTTATTTTTCTTTTTGCCAAATATTATAGATAAACTTTTGATATATTTAGATATAAACTTTAGATATATTTCTAGAGTGAATTTTTAATGGCTCAAATGAGATCTTTCCTTAAGCCAGGTCTTTCATCAGTTTACAAAAATGTACCTGGCCATTTTGGGGTTTCAAGAACAGCAAATTAAACCTCATTCTACAAAATATGTGGCCATAGTATACTATTTCACAAAAATAAAGTCTTTGCTTGGAATGGTTGTTTTAAAACAACAAAGATACTCCACTTCCAGAGCAAAAAGGTAACTTTTTGTTACTATAAGAGCTAAGAGGTTACATAAGAAAATTTTGGTCATTTAGTTAGTAGGATTTCCACATGCTTCAGTTTCAGAGTATGTCAAGGATAAAGCAAGATTAAACATTTCTGTCCAGACTGTTGATTTTCTGCCAGATTTTTAGTGCTTCCTCATATCTATCTTCTAACCTAAGCTAAATCCTTCCTATAAACTGTTTTAAAGAATGTGCCATCCTAAGAGGGAAAGATCAAGTAAAATAAACATGGGAAGCACAGATGCACACATAACAACAACGAAAACATGGATTCTTTTTTCTTTAATAGTCAAAAGTAGCAAGAAGTGGAAATAAATTTTTAACATCATAGCTAAATGTTCATGAATATACATGTGTCAAGGATAAAAGAAGGGGAATCTTAAGTCGTTTTAAAGCATCTCTCATAGAGCAAATTAGGCAATGTTACTTTATTTAGGTCTATGTTTATAGATGTGTGTGTGCGTGTGTATACATAAAACTTTGCTTCACAAAATCTTATAAAAATTATGTCTTGTTCATAAAAAGCTCCTCTCAGACAAAGCATCCATTAAAACAGAGAACAAATAAGTGCTTGCCAGAAGGGTGAAGGTGAGGGGACTAATGAAAAAAGTGGGGGAGAATAAAAGGTACAAACTCCCAGTTACAAAATAACTGGGTCATAGGGATGAAATGTATAGCCTGGGGAATGTAGTCAATAATTTGTAACATCTTTGAATAGTACAGATGGTAAGTAAACATCAAATCCTGCAATCCTTTTTAGCTGCAATCCTTTTTAGCTGTATAGAAATATTGAATCACTGTGTTATACACCAGGAAATACCATAGTGTTGTAGGTTAATTATAGTTAAAAATCAAACAAGCAAATAAGCTCATAGAAAAAGAGATCATATTTATGGTTACCAGAAGTGGGGATGAGGAGAGAGAGGGACTGGATGAAGATGGTCAAAAGATACAGACTTCCAGTTATAAGTAGGTACTAGGGATGTAATATACAATGCAATAAATAACATTAACACCACACCATATTATTTATGTAAGTTTTATGGGAGTAAACCCTAAGAGTTCTTATCACAAGGACAAATATTTTTTCTTTTATTTTGTATCTATATGAGATGATGGATGTTCACTAAACTTATTGTGGTAATCACTTCATGATGTCTGTAAGTCAGATCATCATGCCGTGTATACCTTAAACTTTAACAGTTTATGTTATATAACAGCTATATGTCAGTTATGTTTCAATAAAACTGGAAGAAAAAATAAAAACAAAAATCATTTAATTAGGTGAAAATAGGTGAGTGAAGAGGAAAAGATGAAGCAGAAATGATGTCTTCTCTGTCTCCCTTTGATTCTTTAGTTCTCCTGGTTCTCCAAAGGTCTACATCTATATTTTAGCTTGCATTTTGTTCAACAGATGTGTTGTTTAACTATAACATTGTGGAAACATCAGGAGTCCCAATGAGTCAGAAGACAGTATAGAACTTTCACATAGATTTGCATCTCTGTGACGGATTCTTACTGAGAAACCTTACATAATTACACCAGTATACAAAACTAACCTATCCCTGGCATGCTTCATTTGAATTGAGTTACTAGAATTAGCTTGAAGAACTTCTGTCTTTGACTTGTGGTGTTTATTTTATGATTCATCATTTATTTTTTGTTACAGATGAAAAATTTATAGGGAAATGACTAATTGCCATGCTTTTTGCTTGGCATGGTGAAAGGACTGATATATTTGTAAAGCTTGTTCCCAACTGTATGTGATGATTAACACAAAGGCATACACAGAGTGGAAGCTACATTTATTTCAAATATATGAAAGATCACCTTAAAAGTCTATGCTTTCTGCATTTAAAAATTGTTTTTTTCACTTAGAAATATGTTAGGAACAGCATACCGTATCACTAAATCTTCTAATTTTGATTTTAACAACTTTATCATTCAATCTACAAGTGCACTATGCTTTGTTACTTACTCAGTCATGTCTGACTCTTTGCGACTCTGTGGACTGTAGGCCACCAGACTCCTTTGTCCATAGAACTCTCCAGGCAAGAATACTGGAGTGGATTGTCATGCCCTCCTTCAGGGATCTTACCATCCCAGGGATTGAACCTAGGACTCCCAATTGCAGGCAGATTCTTTACCATCTGAGCCACCAGATGAAATATATTCTAAAATGAAATATTACATATTAGGGTGTTCACAATGAGTACTCATTTGAAAATGTTATTTCTTTTTCATGTTAGGTGCTGATGGATAAGAGAAAGAAGAGAGAAGGGGAGGGTGTGAATATACTCTTTGTAAGCAGTAAAATAGACAAAAACAAAAAAGACAATGTTATAAGTGATAGGAAGCCACTGAACAATTTTATATATTGCATTTGGGAATATGGGTATCCAGAAGTAGGAGATCATACAGGAAGTTATTAAAATTTTGTGGTGAAAAATCATTACTACCCAAACTCAAGCAGTATCAACAAAGATAAAAGGTAAACAAGGTGTGAAAGATTTTCTAGAAAAGAAAATTGAGGAAAATAGAGGACTGATTTGAAAGAACAGCCAGCAATTCATAATGACTTTGAATGTCTTTGGCCCAGGTGACTTTGTGGATAGAGATGTCTTTAACTGAGATTTAGAGCACAGGAAAAGGAGCAGGTTTTGACACACTGAGTTGTCATCTCTGAGAAAATGCGCTTCAGATTGGTGAATATTCCTTTATTTGTAATCTTGAAAAGTTTTTATGGTCAGGGGATAAGTTCAACTTTACTGAATTGAAGAATGGGTCAGAAAGTAGAAACAGTGTTTCTATCTATCTATAACATATCTAACAATATAGCTATAAAAAGTTTGACTTGATGAGCAGACAATAGAGGACATTTAGATATGATTTCTTCATTTGCCCATTTTTACATTTAAATAGATATTGAGTGCCTACATGCCCTAATATGTTTATAGCTAGATTATATTTTTTTCAAATTAATAATATAAAATTATTTCAAGGCCTCCCATCCATTTACTCCTTATTTTCCAATTTTTACTTTAAAGTTTCAATATCAACAGACAAAACTATAATAATTGTTTTATCAGTTAATTTTTCTTTCTATAAACGTATGTCCTCTGTGGTTGATAATGTAGATGAACTTTTATTTATATAGAAGACAGCCATTTCACCCATAATGTTGTAAACATGTACTGTTTAAGCAATCACAAATTGTTTTCATAAGTAATCCTACCATAATATGTGTGATACAAAGCCAGTTGATAAGATTGTGTCAGATGTCTTTTTTTTTTTTCTTAATGAAATCTGTTGGCGTTTCAGATGTTAGTAGACACAAGGTTTCTTTTCTATTATTTTATGATATATGTTCTTAAAAGCTATACAACTATAACTTATTTGTATGTGTATCCAGTGAAAGACTCTGGGATATTTTAAATAGTATAAAATATAGTCATTTATTCTCTCAAATTGTTTTATATGTGTCTCTTCCTCTTAAATCATGGAAGTGTAACTATTGTAATCTAAATCTGTATTACCGCTCACTTAAATTTTCACAATCATTCAATATAGTTTCACTTAATAGTTCTTATTATCTGACTCATCTTACAGATCCATCCAGCATAAAATGCCTACTAGGTAGATACTGTAAAAACTGCCCCAAATAGTAGTTTTAAATACAACTTTCATTGTGACTGTCTAGCTCAAGAATAAGCATTCATTTAAAATTATTTACTGCATATTATCCATACTCTTACATGATTTCAACCTATTACAACCAAACCTTAAACACAGGCCTTGGCCTCACCCCAGGCCATACTGTCTCATCACTGGGACTTATCAGACTCCTCCTCTTTGTCAGGTGCTACATCAACTTGTGCCTCTGCAATTCTTCCTGGGTTTCCTCCCTAAAATGGTCATCTTTCTCACCTCTACACAGACCCATCAAAACCCTACAGATATTTGCAGACCTGCCATCTTCATGAAACACTCACAAACCAGTATTAATTGTTCTTTCAGTTCTCCAAAAATCTGTATAGTCTGAAACCTGATAATGATAGCTTATGGTAAATGGTGTTGGATTCGTGATCTCCAAAGAAGATTTAGCTTCTGGACCAGGGACAAGCTCGATCATTCAAGAGCTTTGTGTAGCAGAGTTTTATTAAAGTGAAAAAGGACAGAGAAAGTTCTGACACAGACATCAGAAGGGGGACAGAGAGCGCCCCCTCACTAGTCTTAGCAAGGGAGCTATATTTTTTAATTGATTATTACAATAAATCAAAAGGATGTCTCAAGGTTGTAAAGATCTTAATAATTTACATTTAAAGATGTACACTCCCACAATTTACATGTTAAGATGACAGAATTAGAACACTCCCATAATATACATTTATACATAATATACATTTATACATAATATACATTAGACCCACTCCCATAATATACATTTTAGTGAGTGAAGTTGCTCAGTCATATCCAACTCTGCAACCCCATGGGATTTTCCAGGCAAGAATACTGGAGTGGGTTGCCATTTCCTTCTCCAAGAGATCTTCCCAACCCAGGGATTGAACCCAGGTGTACTGCATTGTAGGCAGATGCTTTCCTGTCTGAGCCACAGCTGGTAAAGAATCTGCCTGCAGTGTTGGGAGACCTGGGTTTGATCCCTGTGTTGGGATGATTCCCTGGAGAAGGGAACAGCTACCCACTCCAGTATTCTGGCCTGGAGAATTCCATGGACTGTATAATCCATGGGGTTGCAAAGAGACAGATAGGACTGAGCAACTTTCAGTCACTTGATGTACATTTTAAGGTAACAGGATTAGTCAGACGCTTTTCAAGAAGGAGAAACTGTCCTCAAGCAGGATACATTGTTATATAATCCTTACCAAGGAATGTAGGAAAAAAAGTTTGTCCTTTTCTCCTTGAGAATTCCAGACCCCTTTCTCCTCCTCAGGAACCCTGGACTTCTTATCAACCAGCCTAGGAATTGACTTAATAATAAACTGTTCTTTTAGAACTGATGTTTTCCTTTCTTCTATTAATCTGGGATTAAGGATTTAGTGAAGACACTTTCTGACATAATTATTTTGGGTTTTTTTATTTTTTTGATAGAAAACTGTCCTAGTGACAGCACTGAATGATATCCTCAGTCATTGTTTAACTGATAAATAACCATCATTTTCTGCATTGAGGTTTTAGGATTCAATGATTTAAAACCACTTGTCTCCATCTTTAGAAAATATTTATTTATTTCAAAATTCTGCCCCCACTGCAGCTGCCCTCCTTCCTCTCCTGCTTCCCTTTGAGAGAGAGGACAGGAGGGTGGAGGGAGGTGGTGTGCCCAGGGGTGGAAGAGGTCTCCACACAGAAGAAAGATATGCTGATGAGACTTTTATTTCACTAAAAATATAAAATAAAAAATTATTTACCTAGTAATATCACTTTTCCACTTTTAATTAATTAATAACTTAGAATTTTTCTGATGTTATTATCAGTTTCTCTTTTTCCATGCTTCTCTCAGGATTGATGTAAAGATCTCTGCAACTATGTAGAAATAACTATGTAATAATATCATCTAACATGTGAACTTTGTTTCTCTATAGCTAAGAAACTTTGCATAAACTGTAATTCAATGTTTTTAAAATATATTTTGCGTTATAGAGTGATAGCTATGATAACAATTTTACTGAGTAATTTTGTTTTCCTGAAGTAGGTAAGAGGCCAATACCCATGTCATTAAGGAATTGGTTACACAGAAGTTTCCACTGTGTTGATTACAGGGCTCTGAAAATCCTTTCTTAGAGGACTTGTTTGTTCTATTTAATTCAGTCTTGTCAAGGTTGAGCTCAGAAATGGAGGTCTTTTCAGGTTAAAGTTTCTTTGTGCCTTAGGAATATTCATGTCCCTCAGTAAGCCAGAAAAATAGCAGACATTTTATTTACACCTGTTTTACTTCTTTATAAACTTATAGAGGTGATTTAAAAATAAAAATCTGTGTATTTGTATAGCTTTGTATGAATACTATTATAGGGAGAAATGCCATTATAAGGCTAAGTTCTAGATTTTATATCATGAAATATTTTTGAAATTATTTCGGTTTATATTTTTAGAAGGAAAGAATTAACAGCAGATTGGTAATTCATTTCTCCCTCTCTTCTGACACTGACCAATCTCCTTATAAATATTGAGTGCTGTACTTACAAGACAGAAAATAAATGAGGAGGGAATTCCCTGGTGGTCCATTGGTTAGGACTCTGTGCTTTCACTGTAGAGAATATGGGTTCAATCCCTGGTTGGGGAACTAAGATCACATAAACCACTCAGTGAGGCAGAAAGGAAAAAAAGAAAAGCAAGGAGATAGCAGCTGTTGCCTATGAACTTATAACTGAACTTGGAATGCTTTAGCAGAATATATTCTGAAAGATTTAAAATTGTGAGTAATTCTGCAATCTCTGGATCTCTGGGTTTGAGCTACATTGAAGAATTATCAATTATATGACCACTACAGAGATATGCTCTGTATATGCTTATGCTTCTCAGGTAGCTCAGCTGGTAAAGAATCCGCCTGCAATGTGGAAGACCTGCGTTCAGTCCCTGGGTTGGGAAGATTCCCTGGAGAAGGGAAAGGCTATCTACTCCAGTATTCTTGCCTGAGCCACAGAATACTCCAGGATTCTGAGAATACTGTATTAGAATACTGAGAATACAGCTCAGAATACTGAGAATTCCATGGGCTGTACAGTCCAGTCCATGGGGTCACAAAGACTTGGACACAACTGAGTGACTTTCACTTTGGCGAAGAAAATGGCAACCCAGTATTCTTGCCTGGAAAATCCCATGGACAGAGGAGCCTGGCAGGCTACAGTCCACGGGGCAGCAAAGAGTGAGACTCGACTAAAGACAACGACAAAGATATGAGACTAGCAAAATACAAAATATAAAATGTAATGGCCTTAAAACCTTTCAAACCTATCCTTCTCAAGAACAAAAACATCCTAGTAAAATGGGCCTTGATAAGCTCTGTCTGATGAATTTAGGATTCTTGAATATCGTATATGCTACTGTTCTCGTTTTTTGATATCCTTTGTGAATCTCTGTATTTTAAGGCTTGTATTTTTTTTTTTAAGATGATTTGAAGCATCTTTTTTATTATTCTTTAATTTATTTGGCTGTGCTGGGTCTTTGTTGCTGCTTGTGGGACTTAAGTTGTGGCATACAGGATTTGTTTTTGGCATGCAAACTCTTAGTTGTGACATATGGGATCTAGTTCCCTGCTGCTGCTGCTGCTGCTACTACGTTGCTTCAGTCGCATCCAACTCTGTGCGACCCCATTCCCTGAGCAGGGTTCAAACCTGGGTCCCCTGCATTGCAGGCATGGAGTGTTAACCATTGGACTACCAGGGAAGTCCCATGGCTTTTATTTTATGTGAGTCTCTTTCCTGATTTGGACCTCTGTGATACAATCTGTATTTACTTTGCAATAGTCATTATTTATTTGGCTCTTAGTGTATATCAGTGTGCTAGGCCCTTAATTAACTCATTTACTTTGCTGTTATCCAGCTTGCAAAGGACTATTTACTTGAAACCAATAAAACTTAAGCTTCATAATCCTCTTTCACAGGCATCATCTAAGACCTTAACAAGATTCTAAAAATATGCCCATGTGGTCATATGATTAGTTAAGATTTGCCAAAGATTTTTTAACCAGGATCAGCTAAATACTTTGAGATTACAACTTCTTGATATTCTTTTTTGTGTGTTGGGCGGTGTGGAAGGAAGCTGTAAGGAGGAAATTTGATTAGAGATTCATTTACTTGGCATTTGTGGAATATGCCTATGTGGGATATAATTATGTGGCTTGCAGCTAATATTTATGTATAATTAAATTGCCAGTAATCTCAGTATAGATTTGGCTTTCTGGAATAGTCCTGTCACCCACTTGTTATGATAATGAAAAAGCTACGAGGGCAGAATTTATACCATTGTATGCATGTGTATTATGGTGCCCAGAACTTGAAATCTATTGATAATGGAGGAGCAACAAGGTAGAAAACGTACAGAATCAGAGGCTGTGCTGTGGAAAATTCTCACAAATTTATGGTATGAAGTAGAGTGTGAAGGAACTATGAAAGAGATTTTCCTGAATTTAAAATAATCTAAAATTAAGCAATACTCAACAATAACAGAATCTGACTCTGAAACATCTCTTAAGCTATTGACAATAAAAAGCACTTTAAACCTAACTTGTTAGAGAAACATTATTTCTAAAAGAAATTTAAGATTGTCATTTGAAGAGACACTCAGAGGTTGCAGCCAAATAAATAAATAAACAAGCAAACACATGGATAAAATTGTTATAGAAGTACCTTAGAGATTTAATTAATAAAAATATCAATATTTTCCTGGACGTTCTGACACTTTTGGTGTTGGTCCATTTTTAAAATTAATAATTTGTTGTAATACCTTTATTCATTTTAAATAGAAACTTTTGTATTTTTTATTTGTAATTTTGTATTAGCTTTTTAAAGAGAATTATACCAAACTTTATGTGTATCAGGCCCAGGACTTACCTATGCCTGCAAGGTCAATATTACTCTCCATAATTTACACATGAACGATTCATAAGTTCTGGGTTGCATAGAATGTTGCATAGTATCCATTTTTCCTTACAGAGAGATTCCTTTTGTCCAGATGAAATCAATAGGGAGACACAGAAAAAATTTGATAGCATGCAGAAGACCATATCCATAGATGAAAGGTTTAGAAAAGGATAGATGAGTTAGCTATTTATGCATTAATTCTGTTGAGTGCCACATTTGAAGCCATTTTGTTTAAACAGAAAAATGATGCAACTTCCCCAATGCAGGTCATATGAAAAATATTCCCTCATTACTATGCATTCATTAAATTGTCTGATGTATGGAATTACTCTTGATAGACAATATTATGTATGATTTAGAGTCTATGACGTGAAAGTTGCTAAGTTATGTCTGAGTCTTTGAGGCTACATGGATTATACAGTCCATGGAATTCTCCAGGCCAGAATATTGGAGTGGGTAGGCTTTCCTTCTCCAGGGGATCTTCCCAACCCAGGGATCGAACCCAGGTCTCTGGATTGCAGGTGAATTATTTACCAGCTGAGCCACAAGGAAAGCCCAAGAATACTGGAGTGGGTAGCCTATCCTTTCTTCAGGGGATCTTCCTGACCCAGGCAGGAATTGAGCAGGGGTCTCCTGCATTGCAGGCAGATTCTTTACCAACTGAAGTATCAGGGAAGCCTATGCAGTCTATATTAGGGTCTATATTTCAAGTAAAATGTCTGGAAATTCTTGTAATGCTGAAATTATGAATGTTTGAAACTTCATAACATTTTTAATTATAAAAATATTTAAAAAGTTTAAGCATACTCTATCATTTTGTTTATAGAGTTTATTTTAGAAATGTGGAGAATTTTAAATAAGTAATCTATGAAGGATAATATTCTTTTCAGAAGTGTAAAACTATTCTAACCTGGATGGTCAAGAAACAAATTGAAAGCCTTTTCTGCAATAGAGTAATTTAAAACATGTTTAAGAAAGAGAATGAACAATCCAGTTAGAAAAGACTTGAGTT
>SJYT01056654.1:78301-122796 GCA_006410635.1 Cephalophus harveyi
TCAAGCTACCTGAAAGAAAATGCCTTAGTGGAAAAAATATTTTTATTTTTTTAATAAGTATGACTTTTAATACAAGCACTATTAGTAACAGTTCACCCTTATGTTATTTAGCAATTAGGTAGGTCAAATAATGTATGATATCTTGAAAGAAAAGAAATAATATTTGTTGGACAGGTGCAAGTAAAATAATATTTGAAGACTATATGCAACTTAGCATCAAATTCTAGAAGTTGACTGATTAAAATATAACATTTAACAAGTTCATAAATAATTGCTTAGTTTCCATCTTTTAATATTAACCTGAATAGCTAAAGCACACTGAAAACAATGAGATGAGATAACGTAGTAAAAAAAATTGTACATGTGATTGATTGCTTGATGGAGGCATCAATCTGTTAAAATAGCTTCTCATACACGTTTTCCTGTCCAAAAATATAAACTTGCTTGTTTTCCATATATACAAGTATCCTGTGAGATCCTGGATTCTGAAAAGAAAACGGTTGAGGTATAGCACTGAATAGAGCATCAAAATGCATGATGTTTTTGGCTGAAATTCAGCAAAGTTACGGTCAGAAGAGAAGAGTTGCTCAGTATGTGCTTCCAAAAGTCTTCCAGGTTTTGCCCTCTGAGAAATTTGTTGGCGACATCAAATAACTGAACTCTTCAACATCAATATATACAAAGGCATTTTATTATTCATCAAAGAAGGGGAATTAGAGCCACCAGAAATTACAGTTTTATTTTTTCATAATACATATATTTATTGCCATCATATTTCTGCAATTGTCATAAAATTAGAGTCAGATGGAATTCAGAGACACGTGCAAGTTTTGGAAATGGACACATAGATAACAGTATAGAACTGTACATAAAATTACAATTTATTAAACACATTGTTTTAGCACATCCTTGATGGATGGGAATGAGCACCATATCTTTTATGAATATATATTTTTCTCTCTCTTTTTTTTTTTTTCTACAGCACCAAAGAAATCCAAATAGGAAAAGGAGAGATGAAAATTGGGATTCAAGAATAAGGCCTGTTTCCATCTCAGCCACACTATCTTATATTTTTATGATTTTCAAAGTTTTGTCATGTGGTTCTGCACCCACAAGGGCATCAATATTTCCTAATTGGTACATACATATGTAGCAAGTTATTTTCTATACCATTCTTATTCAAAACTTGCATGTGGCATAAAATGGGTTGGTGGTACCAAGGTATATTTTTTGTTGATTTCATAGGTTCTTTGTCCTAATCTTAGCCAAGAAAACAAACAGGACCAACTTCAAATCCAAACTTCTGATTCTGATCACCAAAGTCATTGATCATTACATCAACAATAGGTACTTGATCAATTTTCGGTGTATTGATTTCAATCACAGTCTTTTCATAGCCTTTTCTGGACTGTAAAGTTAAGAAGAAATAAAAAGTTATACAATCATTGCATACTTCTAACAAACATTATTTTTTTCTTAAGCCTCTGAGTAGAGGTACGAAGGTAAGAAAGAAGAGAATGGAAAACAAATTAGCCATTATCTTTGTAGTAATTCACTCTTCTTGTTATCACTGATGTCATTCATAAGTAGTTTTAAATTTTGAATGTTGACTGTATTTAGTATTTAGCTGCACATATTCAAAATGTTACTCTAATATATTGCACAGCTGCAGAGAATCTTACTGAACCGATATATACATTTTAATATGTGAACACTGATATTGGTACTGGGTCATTTTTATGGAATTATTCCTGATATTTAAATACTATTACAGCTAATTCTTGGAATGAAAAAGATCAAGAGCCTTATCTCATTTGCCTCCTAAATTCATGATTCTAAAATGACAGTTAAAGGAGTCATCATTATACCATTCATACCATAGATAATTCTTACCTTGTATTTTGCTTATAGAGGTTTGCTGATTGGTATCATGTTACAAGAGCTTAAACAGATACAGTCATTTTGTTATTTTAATCCTCTGCAACTGTCTTTCTCACACATATGGTAATTTCATAACAGCAAATGACCGAGAGAGCATCCTAAAAAATTTGTTTTCCTAGCTGATTACTGAAAAGCCACAATTACAAATAAACAAAGTAAGTAGCTTACATAGAGACTAAAGAAGAGAACGTACTGTATATTGAAAGGAGCAAGTGATTTAGATTTCCCAGTATAATGTACTGATAATTATTTGTAAAATTAATACAGAGCAACAGAAATACTTTGACTTTGGACCGACTCTTTGAAACCCCATAAACTGTAGCCTACCAGGCTCCTCAGTCTTGGAATTTTCCAGGCAAGAATACTGAAGTGGGTTGCCATTTCCTTCTCCAGGGGATCTTCCCAAGCCAGGGATTGAACCCTGGTCTTCCGCAGTGTAGGTAGATGCTTTACCATCTGAGCCACCAGGGAAGCCCCATATCTTTGCATAAATAATATATCCTTACCATTGTTATAATAATTAAGATATATATATATGTATATATACACATATAAGTAAATTTTCTAAGAAAAATTTGAATACAGTATAGGAATTATAATACAAGAAGTCCAAAGTCAAAGTATTTTTGTTGCTATGTATTAATTTTATGAATAATTATCAGTACATTATACTGGGAAATCTAAATCACTTGCTCCTTTCAATATACAGTACGTTCTCTTCTTTGGTCTATATGTAAGCTACTTACTTTGTTTATTTGTAATTGTGGCTTTTCAGTAATCAGCTAGGAAAACAAATTTTTTAGGATGCTCTCTCGGTCATTTGCTGTTATGAAATTACCATATGTGTGAGAAAGACAGTTGCAGAGGATTAAAATAACAAAATGACTGTATCTGTTTAAGCTCTTGTAACATGATACCAATCAGCAAACCTCTATAAGCAAAATACAAGGTAAGAATTATCTATGGTATGAATGGTATAATGATGACTCCTTTAACTGTCATTTTAGAATCATGAATTTAGGAGGCAAATGAGATAAGGCTCTTGATCTTTTTCATTCCAAGAATTAGCTGTAATAGTATTTAAATATCAGGAATAATTCCATAAAAATAACATGACTCAAGATTACCTTCTGCTATGGCTTTAAAATTGTGTCTATATGTGTGTTTCAGTTTCTGTATCTGTGTGTTTGTGTGTGAATGCTCCTGGTTTCTAATATAGTGTACTTTAATGTGTCAGTGTTAAGCATCCAGCCTGAATGACAATTGACATCCCCTTCCTGAGAGAAATCTGACTAAGGGCTAAAGTGGAATTCATTGCCTCTCCTTTCTGTGAAAGAAGGCCACAGGGACTATACTCACCGCGCAGCCATCAAATAGGGCTTTGATGTAAGGGTTGTTGTCATAGGACATCTCCTCATCATTTGATCCCAAGAACCGAAGTGCTTTGTCATAGCTTCCTGATGACACATCATACCAGGCCACTGACTGATGACAGTAATAGGTGAAATTTTGCCGAGCAGAGGCAGTCAGCAGTTTCAGGAATGTCATTTGCACCATATTAATGGAATTGCCTTCAACATCTAAATATGAAAGCTGAAAATAAGAGAATAAAGAGACACATAAAGACTCTTTTCTATTATAAAGAATAAAATCACTGTCAACAGTGAATTGAGATCCCAGAAGCATGTGGATGTATCAACAGACCTATTTCTTACTTAATGAAAGAAAGTATGCACTGAGAGTCAGAAGACCCAGATATAGGAATTTATGAAATGAAGATGGGTTTTCATCTTAGCTACTATCAACAATACTTATCTTGGAAAAAAAAAAATCATTTTACCTCTATACTTCAGTTTCCTAGTCAGTCAGTAAATACTACAAAAAAATGTAATTGTTTTTGTTTGTTTCCAAGGATTCTTTCATTATATTCCTGTACCTTGTTGATATAGTCCAGGGAATTCTCCAGGCCAGAATACTGGAGTGGGTAGCCTATCCCTTCTCCAGTGGATCTTCCTGACCCAGGAATCGAACCAGGGTCTCCTGCATTGCAGGTGGATTTTTTTACCAACTGAGCTATCAAGGAAGCCCTTTTGAATAATAGAGTGGTAAAACAGTGAAAATGAAAATCAAGGAATCTCAGTGAAATGCAAAGGTAGACTATTTTTATGTTCGTTTTCCCCTATTTTCCTAGTATACCTGTTTGATTCAANTTTTTACCAACTGAGCTATCAAGGAAGCCCTTTTGAATAATAGAGTGGTAAAACAGTGAAAATGAAAATCAAGGAATCTCAGTGAAATGCAAAGGTAGACTATTTTTATGTTCGTTTTCCCCTATTTTCCTAGTATACCTGTTTGATTCAAAATTTTCAACACATTCCTGCATTTTTCATTTTGGGGCCACAGTCTTCCAAGAGGTTTTTGGTCTTCTAATTTTCACCACAGACCTGCCTGTTTGTCTATTCTTAGTTGATGTAATTATACTCATCTTTGTATCACCAGCACCAAGCATGTTGCCTGAGACATGCAAGTAAATATTTGTTATCAGGGAATACTTAATTTGTGTTTTGAGAAGGAACACAGTCCTAATTTCAAATTATTAAAAACTGTCTCTTTTGTCAAGCTCATAATTTGTTATACTGGGTATAAATAAACTATCTGGGATTAGCTGAGACATATAAACCTATATTTTAAAAAATTAAGTAAGAAATTTGCGCAGGTTATAGATTAACTCAATGTAAAGGCAGTTATCTGTGACTTTCCTTCTTATTGGGCTGCCCTGATAGCTCAGTTGGTAAAGAATCTGCCTGCAATGAAGGAGATCCTGGTTTGATTCCTAGGTCAGGAAGATCTGCTGGAGAAGGGAAAGGCTACCCACTCCCACATTCTGGCCTGGAGAATTCCACGAACAACTGTCCACGAGCAACTTTTGCTTCATTTTTCCTCCTTATCATTGATTTACTTAATTCTTTCTGATTAACAGTTCAGATGATGAGGATACCTGAGAAGTTAGAGAAAAAAACTGGGAAATCCACTCTAAGGAAAACAAAACAGCAAAAAATAAACTACACACAGAGAGCTCTATCTGTGTGTGTATTTTTATCTCATACAAAGATAAAACTGTAACATGGATATATAATATGTAACTTGAAAACTGAACTAGAGATTATGATGTGGAGGATATTAGTAATATGTGTAGATTTTTAGAGGATAACGATTGTATAAATAGTCATAAATGGAAAGTCATAGTTTTTTAAAGAACGTTGAAAATTTGAATAATTATCTGAATAAATGATAAACTTTCATTAGAATACATTATAATTAACATTTCAAAAACAAATATATCTTAAACAGCTTTTAAATGCAAATTTAGTTTTGGCATGCAATGTTAAAATATCTCCAGAAAGTGACTAACCACGAACTGGTGATTCTATGGAAATATCTAAGTAAACATGTGCTGTAATCCATATAAAAGGTCAGTCAGTCAGCTCACTTTATTTCCAGATGTAACTACTGGAAAAAACATTTCACATTCCCAAAATTCTTATTGCAATTGAAAACAAAGAATAAATTAGATTTCAAGTATAAAGGAAATGAAATAGAGATCCTAAATAGATATTATACTCTCTATAACTCATATTTCTAATATAATTCATTTTTATGCTATCTCAAGTACCTGTCTCTTATACACATCTAGATGTGTATAAGAGACAGTTCCATGGACTGTATAATCCATGGGGTTGCAAAGAGACAGATAGGACTGAGCAACTTTCAGTCACTTGATGTACATTTTAAGGTAACAGGATTAGTCAGACGCTTTTCAAGAAGGAGAAACTGTCCTCAAGCAGGATACATTGTTATATAATCCTTACCAAGGAATGTAGGAAAAAAAGTTTGTCCTTTTCTCCTTGAGAATTCCAGACCCCTTTCTCCTCCTCAGGAACCCTGGACTTCTTATCAACCAGCCTAGGAATTGACTTAATAATAAACTGTTCTTTTAGAACTGATGTTTTCCTTTCTTCTATTAATCTGGGATTAAGGATTTAGTGAAGACACTTTCTGACATAATTATTTTGGGTTTTTTTATTTTTTTGATAGAAAACTGTCCTAGTGACAGCACTGAATGATATCCTCAGTCATTGTTTAACTGATAAATAACCATCATTTTCTGCATTGAGGTTTTAGGATTCAATGATTTAAAACCACTTGTCTCCATCTTTAGAAAATATTTATTTATTTCAAAATTCTGCCCCCACTGCAGCTGCCCTCCTTCCTCTCCTGCTTCCCTTTGAGAGAGAGGACAGGAGGGTGGAGGGAGGTGGTGTGCCCAGGGGTGGAAGAGGTCTCCACACAGAAGAAAGATATGCTGATGAGACTTTTATTTCACTAAAAATATAAAATAAAAAATTATTTACCTAGTAATATCACTTTTCCACTTTTAATTAATTAATAACTTAGAATTTTTCTGATGTTATTATCAGTTTCTCTTTTTCCATGCTTCTCTCAGGATTGATGTAAAGATCTCTGCAACTATGTAGAAATAACTATGTAATAATATCATCTAACATGTGAACTTTGTTTCTCTATAGCTAAGAAACTTTGCATAAACTGTAATTCAATGTTTTTAAAATATATTTTGCGTTATAGAGTGATAGCTATGATAACAATTTTACTGAGTAATTTTGTTTTCCTGAAGTAGGTAAGAGGCCAATACCCATGTCATTAAGGAATTGGTTACACAGAAGTTTCCACTGTGTTGATTACAGGGCTCTGAAAATCCTTTCTTAGAGGACTTGTTTGTTCTATTTAATTCAGTCTTGTCAAGGTTGAGCTCAGAAATGGAGGTCTTTTCAGGTTAAAGTTTCTTTGTGCCTTAGGAATATTCATGTCCCTCAGTAAGCCAGAAAAATAGCAGACATTTTATTTACACCTGTTTTACTTCTTTATAAACTTATAGAGGTGATTTAAAAATAAAAATCTGTGTATTTGTATAGCTTTGTATGAATACTATTATAGGGAGAAATGCCATTATAAGGCTAAGTTCTAGATTTTATATCATGAAATATTTTTGAAATTATTTCGGTTTATATTTTTAGAAGGAAAGAATTAACAGCAGATTGGTAATTCATTTCTCCCTCTCTTCTGACACTGACCAATCTCCTTATAAATATTGAGTGCTGTACTTACAAGACAGAAAATAAATGAGGAGGGAATTCCCTGGTGGTCCATTGGTTAGGACTCTGTGCTTTCACTGTAGAGAATATGGGTTCAATCCCTGGTTGGGGAACTAAGATCACATAAACCACTCAGTGAGGCAGAAAGGAAAAAAAGAAAAGCAAGGAGATAGCAGCTGTTGCCTATGAACTTATAACTGAACTTGGAATGCTTTAGCAGAATATATTCTGAAAGATTTAAAATTGTGAGTAATTCTGCAATCTCTGGATCTCTGGGTTTGAGCTACATTGAAGAATTATCAATTATATGACCACTACAGAGATATGCTCTGTATATGCTTATGCTTCTCAGGTAGCTCAGCTGGTAAAGAATCCGCCTGCAATGTGGAAGACCTGCGTTCAGTCCCTGGGTTGGGAAGATTCCCTGGAGAAGGGAAAGGCTATCTACTCCAGTATTCTTGCCTGAGCCACAGAATACTCCAGGATTCTGATATATATATATGTACACATCTATATAATATGTATATCTGAATCACTTTGCTGTACACCTGAAACAAAATCTTGTAGATCAATTAAACTCCGATAAACTTAAAATATTTTTTAAAAGTTGCTTGCTTTGTCTCAAGGAGGTTCTGTGCCTCTGCATGCCAACTCCACTTACAAACAAGAATATCATTTTTTAAAAGTATACAGATAAAATCAAAATGTCCCATCTATAAAATGTTTGGAGAAGGCAACTATGTTAGTGAAAAATCTTATATTAATAATTGACCTATAGCTTTAAAGATAGAACTCACATATATTGATACTGCTTGGTGAAAATCAAGGAGTATCTTTGAAGAGACTATCTGAAAGTACAGAGAATAGGCTTAAAGATTCATTCTTGTGTATTTTGTATATTTTGAGCATAAAATACAGCTGTGAGTTCTATCACATGGTAATTGGAAAGAATACTATTATGCATATACTAAAATCTGATAATCAGCTGTGCTGTGTCATAGAGAGTCACAGAATTTTAGCGAGCAAGCAGGTACATAAAGAGTACATCTGGCTAAAAAATAAAAAGTATTTGTTAACTACGTGTCTCACTTTGGTCCCTTATTCATGTTTATGCTAATGAAATGCTCTAATTACCCCTGTGAAAGCAGATAAATGAAAATATGACAATATAATTTTCCTGTTTAGTTCAATATTGCAAAAACATGGCATAAACTGTCAACAGTCACCACCAAAACAGATTGGTTACTTACTCCTTCCGATTTTTTGTCTGGATAAATGCAAGTCTCACCACCAGATGTGAAATTACAGTAAACTTTGAAGGAATCTCCTGAGCAACCTTGGTTGGGATCAATCCAATATTCACCTGAAAGCAGAAAAAAATAAATCATATGCAAATACACTTTGGGCTTTGCTGATGGCTCAGCTGATAAAGAATCTACCCGCAATGAAGGAGACCTGGGGTCGATCCCTGAGCTGGGAAGATACCCTAGAGGAGGGCATAGCAACCTACTCCAGTATTCTTGCCTAGATAATCCCCATGGACAGCGGAGGCTGGTGAGCTACAGTCCACAGAGTTGCAAAGAGTCAGACACAACTGAGAAACTAAGCACAGCACAAGCACATATGCATTTATATAAAAAATTGAATACATTATAGGGCCAATTTTATTGAAGAAATAAGGAAAAATGAATAGCCATTGATTTTTCTACATGGATCACTTTTATGCTTTTGGTCACATTGGGGTATATGTTTGAAGAAAGAATGACCTATTGTCTTGTCTGCCTGGAGCTTTGCAAATGTCCCCATCTTTCTGGAACATCCTTTTTTTTATTCTTAGCATGCCTATTACTTTTGGGTTTCAGCTTAAATGCTTCCTCCTCAGATATTAATACCCTATTGATTTACATATAATAAATTGCAAGTACATTGGGTGGAGATATACTTGACCCTAAATCCTAAATGTGCTATTTACTACTTAAGTGAAATCCCATGGACTGAGGAGCCTGATAGGCTACAGGCCATGGGGTTGCAAACGAGTTGGACATGACTTAGAAACTAAAACAGAAATAACCTGACTATAATGATCATTATATTTTTCCTTAATTTATTCATCTGAATGATGGAGGTGAGAGTATCTACTTAGCTTCAAGGATCATTCTTTTGCATTACTGTATAACAAAAACTTCATTAAGTAAATGTACTCCCTCTTTAAATGGACTCCAAATAAGTCTATTTTATATATTTAAATACAGTTTGCTATTAATTATATTATCTAAATGGTACAGAACTAATTTTATCATGTAAACGACCATGACCATTAATTGGTGTTAGGTGAGTAATGATGTTAAGTAGTGGGACTAACAAAAAATTATTCTTAAAATTAATTGACAATGGGGTTATTTAAGAATAATTGGGGAGATAGACATGTGATGACTACTTCTCTCTTACCATTCTTCATGCTGCCATTTCATTCAAATATTTATTTAAATTATGTCAATTCACTGATTATGAACTTTAAACAATGTAAAAGCTCAAACTGCTTGGTTTAGTATTGGAACTCCTGAAAATTTAATATCAGTTTGCTTTTCAAAACAAATTCTTTAACAAAAAATTTATACTTTTTCTGATTATACCATTAATAATTTCATATCTGGAACCAATTAAAATTCTTGGGAGAAAATTGCACAAGAAAATAAAAATCATCTAAGATTTTACCAACTGGAATAACCACTGTTAATCTTTGATATTTCTTGGGGTTTTAAAGAATAAATAATTTTGAATTATCTGGTAAACGTTATTTTTGTCTCTTCTTAGTTAACATTGTTAGTAGATAGTCTTTCAAATGACATATATTTAAATTAATAAGATGCTTTTTTGGCTTTTTGCCATTTCAGCTTGCAAGAGATTTCATAGGAACTCTCTAATTTTGGATAGCAGGGGAAATCTGTATCTGTTTTATACTATGCTATTATAAAACTTAAGGTTTACCTGTTGCCATCATTAGACAATAATAGCCCAAAGGAATTGTTCTTTCTGTTTATCTGTGAGTTTCTGCATGAATAACAGTGTCTGACACCAATAAGTAAATAAATATTTAATTGTAATTAATTAACACAAATAATAAAGTTAGCTAATATATAGAAACCACCAGGAACTGTAGTCCACAATGAGCCTTCTATCCTCCAAATTTATAAAACTGAGCATCAAGATCTAGTTAATCACATGTTGTTTTATGTTGTCAGTAAATGCTTATCTTTTACAGTTGATATTCAGTCTCATATGTATGATTACCTTAGCTAGATCAGAAATGTGGGTCATTCTTTTTATAAATCACTGAATTAATATGAAACTAAACAATATATATTTCAAATAAATATAAATGTAAAGATTTTTGATAGCAGTTTGTAAAGAATCCTTAATAATTATCTGTGTCTCTTTTTAACACATTGTGCTTAAGATAGACTTTTAAGACATTTTTTTGTAATAAGGAATGTCTGTTCTTGAATTGCATGAAACTTTTCTGTCTATGCTGCTATTTAGATCTCAGTTACAACATTCGTTATATGATTGATAGTGAAAAATAATGTTGTCACACAAGTAAACAGAGTAACTTAAAGTGGAGATTTAAAATCAGATACAGATCTGCCCATTTTTGGTTTAGTTTAGGATAATATGAGTTAGTCACTTAAGATACCTGGGACTGTTAGCTTCTCAGAACAGGTATACAAGTGTTTTGTCAAATAATTTTGTTGTTTAGTCACTCAGTCATCATCTAACTCTTTTGTGGCCTCATGGACTATAGCCTATAGCTAGACTCCTCTGTTCTTGGCGCAGAGGAGTTCAAAGGCAAGAATACCGGAGCGGGTAGGTATAGTAAATTATTTTGATATTATTACAAACAAATCATTCACAGTTGTTCTTGTTATTCATGGATTAATGAAATACATTTTTGCCTCAAACTATCCTATTCCTTAAATACTCTTTCCAAATCATTGCTAAACTGATAGGTCACATGATTCAGTTGTGCTACTTAAGCCTTAGTGTTATATAAGTTAGGATATAGTATATAAATATGTAGTAATATGCACATATGTATGCACACATCATACCCATTTTATGATAGTAATTAAATACTAAAATACATTTGTGTTATCTTGTTGTTTTCATTTTTTAGTCGCTAAGCCATGCCTGACTCTTTTGCGACCCGATGGACTGTTGCCCGCGAGGCTCCTCTGTCTGCGAGATTTCCCAGGCAAGAATACTGGAATAGGTTGCCATTTCCCTCTTCAGGGGATGTTACCGACCTAGGCTTCAAACCTGCATCTCCTGCATTGGCAGGGGGAGTCACCAGGGAAGCCCTTGTTATCTATAACCATGTAAAAATGATGTTGTCATAATTTAATAAAACCTTATTTAACAAGAAAAAGGTTTTCCAAAGTAGATCTAGAATTACAGTGTAAATGGCTTTTTTTTTTTTTTTTTGGTCTACAGGATTGGAATTAATAATCATTCACTCTCATTTTATTTAGAGTCTATATTAAATATTTAACTAGAATTAATGAGCTGACAATGCATCTCAGTAACTTAGAAGCTCAGGACATTCACTTGGTCATGTATTATTAACATACCATCTGGGAAGTCAGGGTGGCTGAGTTGCAGATCTTTGCATGTTCGGGCTGGATTGGTCTGTGTCCCCATTGGAAATTTCATATGCTCGATGTCTTGTTTCAAGGAATTGAGGGAACCAAATATTTCCTCCATTCCATCATTGTAATCCAGAATATTATCACCTGCATCTGCTTGCATGCTTTCAGCATGTCTTCTTGTTTTTTTGGGTGACAAGATTGGTAAAGGCTGTATGACTTCACCTGGTGGACCCTGTAAAAGAGATGATGTGCATGTAACTACTTCCTAGGGTAAAATATTCTTCAAATATTAATTATTACTGATTATGTTATAAGAGATTAGTTTGTTTAGCCTTTCAATGTTTTCCTTATTTTTAAAGTTTTATCTAATTGCTTATATATATTTATTATACATATATATCTTTATATATATATAAACTTTGTGAATTCTTTAAAAAGAATCTAGTGGAGGTATCAAGGTAGGCACAAAAATCAGATGATTTCTGGACCTTTTTCTATACAAGTAACATAGCACAGATTTGTGTGAAGACACACAACACCTCAGAAAGAAACAATGTTTCCGACACTCTGGTCTAGGACTTCTGCCTTCTAAATTTGTTAGACAAAACATTTCTATCCTTTGAACCATCTAGTTTTGATTCTTTATTACTGTCATTGCAGCAAATTAGTACTCATATAGCTTAGAAACAAGTTCAAGAAGAAAGTCTCAAATTTTGTCACATGGATCTAACACAATAGTTCTGTGAATCCTGGTAAATGTCAGATTTAATAAGTGGTAGCTATTATTATCATTATATGCAGTATGAAAAAAATGCCAATTATCTGAACTTTACTTTTTATTCCTAGTTAGATATTAATATATCTTTGTGGCATACAAGCAGTTGCTCTCATGAAAATGTGATATAAAAATATATGATTTTCTTAAAAAATAAAGCAAGATATTATAATATATAGCTACAGTATCTTTATATTCAAAGAGTGAAGCCAATTTGCAGGCAGATACTTTATTATCTGAGCTACTAGGGAAGCCCAATTAAAAGACACGTGTTGGCATGCAGACCTAAGTACTTAATTAAGGTAGTTGCTATTTCCTAGAAAATCAGTACTTTGACAGAATGTGTTTTTTCATTCTTATAAATTCAGAGAAATCACTGGCCATCTCAAGATGCTAATTGCCAAAATATTACTCTCATTACCATGCACTTACCGGAGGCCCAGGAGGCCCTGGAAGACCACTGTCACCCTTCTGGCCAGCAGGTCCCTATTAAAAAGAATAAGCAACAAGATAAATGGAGACCAAAGCATTTGAGTAGGCATCACTGAAAAATTTAAATGCCGAAGGGAAAGGTACTTACCGTAGAGCCTTTAGTGCCCTTTGGACCTTGAGGACCCTAAAAAAATGCAAAAGCAAAAGTAGACATAAAAATCTAGAGAATCTATGTCTCTTTGATTTATTTATGTTAACCTTGTAAAATTCTTCTGTCTTGTACTTACTGGTAAGCCTGGAGGACCAGGTGGACCAATGGGACCGGCAGGACCTGGAATTCCCTACAGAGAAGTTTCATACAAATTAGTTTTTCTCAGTGATTCCATTTTTATATGTTACATAACAACACACACTGCCAAATTTAGACAGTGCAGAAGTACAGAAGAATGGCTTAAAATTTTCCATTTTAAATATAGGAAATAACTTTTGCAAGATAATCTGTATTATTTTTTTCATTTTGCTGCAATATCTCTCTCTATATATATCTTTATGGTCCTGCAGCCTTGAGAATAATGATTTGTATGTGTTGAGGATTCAATGAACGTTTGTGTAATTGACTACTGAAGTATAATTTTTATGGTTTTCAATTTTCATAATTTTTATTTACTCTAAAGTTGAATAAATTTTGTTTTGAAAACGTCATTGATTTAAGATCAGACCCTCTAAATCACTTCGTTGGTCATGTTTAAAGGAATGTGTGCATGAGTGTGGGTGTATTAATTGTATGATTGGAAAGGAGTAGGAAAATAAGTTATATCTTTACTCACTCCATCTCCCTTTGCTCCTGGAGATCCTTGAGTTCCAGGGAGTCCTCGGTCACCCTTTTCACCTTGTTCTCCTGGAGGACCAATTAGGCCAATTAAACCGGGATGTCCCTTTGAAAGGCAAAGAAATTTTAATGATGTATAAATTGCAACCATGTATTAAGTTATAGTCATAAAATAACTGCAAGTTAAATTCATGAAATAGAATAAAAAATACATTAAAAATTTTAACCCTTTCTAAATAAAGTATAGGATTAAGAATCTTTTCCTTCTCACCTAATAGGATCATTTACTGATTGTATTATATGAGACCTTCATTAAGGGTTAGGAATATGTATTATTGAACAAAATGCTTTCTGAAAGCATCACCTTCAGTGCTGTGTTTACTTAAAGGGAATTCCTTTAACTAAAAGGCCAATAATGACCAAATTTAATATTGGTGAAATAAACAACAGAAAATTCTTTGCTTTAATAAGCACTGGATAATGTATATGTATGGCTAAGTCCTTTCTGTTCATCTGAAACTAAAACAACACTGCTAATTGGCTATAAACCACGACAATGTTTTTGGTGCTTAAAAAAATTAAATTAAAAAAATAAAATGATTTCTATTCTTCAGAGATTTTTCAGTACCCAAAAAATATTTACAAACAAAAATAATTCAAAAATATTAATGTCACTCTAAAAATGTTTTATTTTCTTTAATTATTTGATGCAATAGAGCACACATATGTTTAAAATTACCATCTGAAGGACAGTCTAATTTAAAATTTTTATTTTCATGTTTAAAAACATGAAAAAATGGGTACTTTGTTATTCTGTTTATTTTCTGAATAGCTATTTTAGTGTAACCATATGCTTTCTCCATATGGTTCCTACAAAGGAACATTGACTAATATAACATCGAGTTCTCGTACATTTTTCATCATTATTTTCTCTTTTCTGAATTCCTTTGGGAAGCTAAGGATTGGCAGCATTTTCCTTGGTTAGAATGACAAAGGAATTCCGTGAAATTTCCTTTTGAGTGATTTTAATGTGCATAATTATAGTCTCTGCAATTAGGATATCAACAGTGTAATAATACATTATTTTATTCTCACCTTTTCACCCTTGGAGCCAGGGTCACCTTTGAGACCAGGTAAGCCAGGAGGTCCCTAAATAATGAGAAAAAACAAACATACATAGAGTATGTGCAAATTAGAGAATCATATTATTATCCGAGGAAAACAAAAACAGGAAAAGCTGGTTTTAATAATATGATAAGGTTCAAGATAACTAATAATGAGCAGGTTCCAGATAACTAATAATAACAAGCATTTACTTTTTAGGATTATAAATTATTCTGTGCACTAAAACTCCATGGTTTAATATGTAATCATAATAATAAAACACAGTATTGGTAAGTTTGTTTAAATAAATATGAAGTTAAAAATAGGACATGATTTAAAAGGAAAGAAGCATTTTTAATTAATTTTAGAAGTTTCCAAATTTTACATTCATTTAATCAAGTATTTTAGTGCTAAACTCAAATTCAAACGTTATAATATTGCCATTAAAATTTAAAGGAAAAGCCTTTAATAAAATATTTGACAGTCAACTCAACTGACCATTGTTAGCCATTTTGCTAAGCAAACTCCCAAGAAAGTATTTTTAGCTGTAATTCCTAAGTTGAATTTCTAATCTAAATAATCTCTAAATGTAAAAAAAAATTCCTTTTATTCATATTATACCTATATTTTAATTATTTTATCTTTGTTTTATAATCCAAGGGTAAGCCATTTATCCATTCAAGTTAAATTATATTGTAATGAAAATTATGGAATTATTTTAGCAACTAACTCTTAGTCCTGGCCTCTACTCACAAAAATATTCATAATGATGTCTTTTAAACAAATTTTTAGCTATAAAAACTAGTGTACTTCAACACAAACTAAGGTTCTTGTTCTGAAATTACAGCAAGTTGAACTATGCAAGCAGATGGTTTACAAGTAGGTGATGGATGAAAAAAAGGCCAGGATAATACTACAATACTTGAGTCACTACTGCTTACAACAAATACCGCATCAAGAAACAAAGGCAAAATATAAATTTTTCTCTATAAGTTTGAATTATATAGACTGAATTGAACTATTTGAATTATAATTTCAGTAAAGATTTTAACATAGCACTTAAAAATCAAATTGTTTTAACTTTGATCAAGCTATATGACTAGTCTTCACTGTAGTATCTTTTGTAAGGCTACCAAAGTATTTTTTCTCTCTCTAGAAAAAAATTGAATTTTCAGTGTGAAAGAGCACAGTAAGTCATAGTCTTTGTGAATTTAATGTATTAAGGGCCATGGATCTAAATAACGTGATGTAATATAAAAACTATGGGTTGAGAATCTGATAGACTTGGGATAGTAGCCAGATGCTCTTATCAGCAGTTTAGCTAACCAAACAGAACTTCAGTTCTCTCATCTGTAAACCAAGGCTTATAATTCCTGTCTCAAGGGGCTACTGTGAAATTGCACAGATAAGCGCTTTTCACTCTTTAGTTTCTCAAGTCTTCTCCTCAAACTGAAATCTTGAATATCAGAGAAAGATAAGAAAAATATTAGTATAAAGTAGTCCTGTGTAACAACAGTGTTTTGGACTGTTATCAGAAATATGTAAATTTGTTTTGGTGGTGCAGTGGTAAAGAACCCGCTTCCCAGTGCAGGAGACACAGGAGATACAGGTTCGATCCTTGAGTTGGTAAGATCACCTGGAGAATGGAATGACAAGCTATTCTGGCCTGAAGAATTCCATGGACAGTAGACTAGAGTCCATGGGGTCACAAAGAGTTGGACATGACTGAGCAACTAACACACTGCACTACATGAATGAATCTGAAATTCTGTTAGTATTGATATAAAAGTGAACAATTTCCCCATATCATTCTATTGACAATAGATAAAATTATCTTTATAGAAATGTCATGCAATTTTAAATGTAAATGTGCCTAAAAATCTTCTTATAAAGAAAAAGTTATTAATCCTCAGATGTAGATTTGTTATCAATTCAGTTTAGATTCTCTTTTGTGTAACATAAATAATTATGCTACTTTGTTAAAATAATTGTCAAATTCACTTTCAGGAATATTCTAAGGCTAGATTCTAATACTGGACTTTCATCTCATTTGCTAATACTGTATCAGAGTGGATGATCTCAAAGTGTGATCCTCAGACCAGCAGCATTATCACCACTTATGAAGGTATTTTGCATGTGTGCATGCTCAGGCATATCGGATTCTGTGATGCCAGGAACTATGGCCTAAGGCTTCTCTGTCCATGGGATTCTCCAGGTAGGAATACTTAAGTGGGTTGCCATGCCCTCTTCCAGGTCATCTTCCCAACCCAGGGATTGAACCTGCATCTCCTGCATTGCAGACAGATTCTTTACCACTGAGCCATCGGAGAAGCCCTTTGTGAACGTATTAGAGAAGCAAATTCAGAGGCTTGTCTAGACTAACTGAATCTGAAATTCTGGAGTTAGAGACCAGCAATCTGTTTCATAGGTTTATTATTCATTAAAGTTTGAGAAAAATGATTCTGTGGCATTAGGTCCCAAATCTGTTAAATTAATATGAAAATCAGAATAGCATAAAGAATGTCTTTTATGTTAAAATAAAAACATTACTTATTTAGTCCTACTAATTCAATAATTTTAAGATTAATTAAGTATGTTTGCATCAACTTTTTTCTGATCTCATCAGAAAGGTCTGGTGAATTATTGGTTAGGAAATTAATGTTGCCTAATAGCACAATTTTAAAGGAATAATTTAAATGAATAATGAAAATAATGAAACAATTCCTTGAGGTCATGTGGCCATCAGGATAGATGCCAAACATTCTATATGTTAGCACAAAGTGACATAAAAATGCACGAAAAAGTAGTTCTAAGAAATATGTAATTTCATGAAAGAACCATATACCTGAACCAGTAGCCTGAACCCATTTAAAACTATTGTTTAAAATTGATATATGTCAGTAAAAAGTAAATATATTCTTTAGATTGAAATACAAAAGCTATTTAAAGAGGCCAGATTTTTTTCTTTCTTTCTTCTTATTTTACAGTTAAGCTGTCTATAAACACAGAAATTTTGCTGTAAGTGAGAGAACTAACAGGGATGTCACTTCATGAACACTGATATTCCAATCACTGCTTCATTCAGCATCTCAGGTCTACCACTCATTAGTCGGGTATTTCTGAGTCCGCTCCTTCTATCCCAGAGCTTTATTTGTAAATGTATTCTAATAATAACTGTTAGAGAATTGTGATAGAGAAAGAAAAAAACAGGCCTATGAAAGCACTACATATAGTGAAATATATGGAAATATGAATTATTGTTATTTGTTTCTGATATGCTCTCGATGGTTATCAATCAGCTTTCTCATGACATAAAAGCTGTAAGGGCAAAAATGAAAGAAACACTACAGATTCTAAATGCTCAGGGTAATGGGAAACATACTAGAAGTTATTTGTGTTTGTAATGCTTTCAAATCATTTCTATAAATAGTTTTCATTAAAGAGTTATAGGAAATGAACGTTAATTCTTTTAAGCTAATAATATCATAAAATTGCAAACTATATCTAAGGAGGCATTTGCCAAGCAAAGTCAGTTTCTTGTTTTCATCAGTTGGAAATAGACATTGGCAAGTTATGATGTGATAGCAGTTATAAAAACCCTCTGAACCTGGAACATATCAAAAATATCCACTCTGCATATAAAAATGTTATTTCAGGTACAGCTATTTTCTATTTCCTCTTTAGAATATTATAAATTGAAAAACCCTATGAAATACATAATTCATAAGAAATAAAGTGAAAAGGAAAACAGGGATGATACATTCTTAGGTGTCTCAAGATACACAATCAAATATTTTCCCTTGCTGTATCATGCTGTACACGATATTTGCTTTACTATGCATCTCAAAATTCTAGTGCATTAAAATTTAAAGAAAATGCAGATCCTACTCTTTATTTAGAAAATAGCATTGTAAAATAACATTTAATTTGGTGAAAAGCAAATGTCTTGTGATTTAAACCTGCTTAATCATTATGGAATACTACACATCTCAAACCTGTTTACAGATAAGTTAAAAGTAGCATTTAAAAATTTAAAATATAATTCACTAACCCATCCTACCATTTATTCAGCAATTATGGCTTAAAAAATAATGTTATCAGATATTTTACTTATCAGCATGAAAAAGAATTAATGTATGATAAGGTAAACTTGTAAAAATACTAAACAATTTTTCAGGTACACTGGAACAAAGAGGAGAATATAGCAATTATTACTGTTCTCTAAAGCACTCAATTTTATTACCATTTGATTTTTTCTATTTTCTGAAAAACAAAGCAAGACAAAAACAACACAATAAAAAAGTTCAACTTCAAAAACTCTCAAATAAATTTGTTTATACAATCTCATCATTGTCTTTAGCTTTCTTTTAGCTTTCACACATACTGTTTATCTACTTTCAGTTCCATATGATGGTTCTGAATATTTAACTGTATATAAAAATCATGCATATGTAGAAGCTTAAATTTTGCCATGAGAAATATCTAATTTTGAAGTAATAAGTAAACATTGTACCATATATAAACTCTAGTAGAGCTGATCATATAGAATGGTGAGATACCAGCTATCATTTTATGGATTTTAAAATGTTTATTCTTTCTTATATCAGAGCTTTATTTATAAATATATTATAATAATAACTGTGTTAGTGAATTGGGATAATTAAAGAAAAACTAGGCCTATGAAAGAACTACATATAGTGAGGTGTTAGTTACTGTTGAGTCTGACTCTTTGCAACCCCATGGACTGTAACCACCAGGCTTCTCTGTCCATGGAATTTTCCAAGCAAGAATACTGGAGTGGGTTGCCATTTGCTTCATCAGGGGATGTTCCCAACACAGGGATCGAACCCAGGTCTCCTGCATTGCAGGCACATTCTTTATCATCTGAGCCACCCGGGAAGCCCACATTCAGTGAGGTAGAAACGAAATGTTTGTTTCACTATAGCCCAAAGAATTTCCAATCCAAATATTAATATAAAGTTGTTAAATTGTTACTTATATAGCAAATGGTCTAAGTTGCTTCAGTTTTTTTTTTTTTTTTTTTTAGGAGTAGTTTGTTTAATCAATGTAAGAACCCCATGGATAAAAATGTATTAATATCCCCATTTAATTCATTTTAACCTCATAATATCCTATAAGATAGATGCTACTTAAATTCTCATTTTACAGATGAGAAACCTAAAGCTTAAAAAAATAGAATAGCTTTCTTAAAATTCATTCAGGTTGAGAGTTGATGACCTTAACCTCTAATCATGACATGCTACTTCTCATTCAAATCCAAAATTGCCTACTAGAACATGTATTTCTTAGTTGAACTGAAAAGTTCATTAAATTGTTATAAAGTGCATCCTGAAGATGATTTCTCCACTCATTCTCATCTCCTGAAGACCAAGTAGCATTTTCATCAAAATTAGCACAAACTGTTTGAACGTATGAAAAAGCTGCAACAGATTCGCATTCTAAATACTCTCTGATAAAGCAAAAAAAAGCAGCCAGAAAAAGGAATGGCACCCATGTTGCTCAGTTCTGTTGCTTTCCATTTTACTGTGGAAAAGGGTGTGAGTTATTTAGCTAACATTCAGAATTATAAACTTTTGCAAGCTAGAATCAGGTGGTATGTCTGATGGTTTTATTTTTAATATTAGCTGAAGGAAATCTCCAGCTTGATGCTTTTTATTACATCTGGAAAAAGGTCAGAATACTTACTGGAAAATCTGAAATAACCAAAAAAATCTTTGGCAAATTTTAGGGTGGTATTATGGTGGAGTATTTTTTTCCGAGGCTGTGACTCTGTGTACTTAGGAATTTAGCATATCTAAGAAGAGTATTCTCTAAATAGTGATGCAGACATGGAACTGATGATCTTATTTTGTCAAGTCCCTGTTCCAAAGCCAGTGGGGTCATGTGCAGAGTTGATAATCTCCTCAAAATTTGATAACTTTTATCTATTTATTAAAATAAGTTATTTTAACTTTTCAAAAACTCTGTGTACTTAGGAATTTAGCATATCTAAGAAGAGTATTCTCTAAATAGTGATGCAGACATGGAACTGATGATCTTATTTTGTCAAGTCCCTGTTCCAAAGCCAGTGGGGTCATGTGCAGAGTTGATAATCTCCTCAAAATTTGATAACTTTTATCTATTTATTAAAATAAGTTATTTTAACTTTTCAAAGCAAGTTAAAAAAATAATCTCCGTAACAATATAACTGGAATGTTAGAGGAAATTTTTGTGATATTTTTACAAAAAAAAATGGCCAAGTTCTCCTGAATGATTAAGATTGCGGATACTAGTTTCGATGCCTTTCTCAGCACGTACATATATCTGAGATAGTTGATATACTCTTGAGAAGCAGTTTTGTAAAATTTCTATAGACAAACCTGACTATTTAAACTGATATACATTATACTTGAGGGGCTTCCCAGGTGGCTCAGGGGTAAAGAATCCACCTGCCAATGCAGGAGATGTGGGTTTGATCCCTGGGTCAGGAGGATACCCTGGAGGAGGAGATGGCAGCCCACTCCAGTATTCTTGCCTGGGAATCCCACGGACAGAGGAGCCTGGCAGGCTGCAATCCATGAGGTTGCAAAGTTGAACACAACTGAGCAACCGAGCATGTGCAGACACATTATACTTGCTACTACTACTACTAAGTCACTTCAGTCGTGTCCGACTCTGTGCGACCCCATAGACACAGCCCCCTACCAGGCTTCCCACCCCTGGGATTCTCCAGGCAAGAACACTGGAGTGGGTTGCCATTTCCTTCTCCAATGCATGAAAGTGAAAAGTGGAAACTAATGTCGTTCAGTCCTGTCTGACTCTTAGCGACCCCACGGACTGCAGCCTACCAGGCTCCTCCACCCATGGGATTTTCCAGGCAGGAGTACTGGAGTGGGGTGCCATTGCCTTCTCCACATTATACTTGAATAGCACTAAATGTCTTGCTTCCTGTTTTAATTAATCCTTTTACATATTACTATTTTTGGACAATGAAATTCAAATATCTCTACCATGAAATAGAATCTGTCACCTAGTAGGCAATAATTTTAAAGGCAGGTCTTGGATTCTTACTTTCTGCCTAAATTTTATAGCAAGGATAGCCTCTATGAACCATATGCTATTCAACTAAATGCTTTATTGAATTACTCAAGTGTGTTGTTTGCATATACAGTTTATGATATTAACCAAGCTTCTGTGTTGTAATAATTGTACCTCTCTTCACTTACAAGGGTTAATGCTTTATCTTTCAGCCCATATGACTCATGAACAGAACAATTTATTTGGTGAAAGAATCACTGTATGCCTGTGCCAATGCTATTCTTTTAAATGAAGTGCCAGGAAACTAAGTGTAATAGATGCATTTAGGGGAACCGTCCACATTTGGAAAAGAACTGGCTGGGCCATTAGTGGCATTTTATTCAGAATGGATTCTTTTTTTTCATCCAGTGAACACAATATAGGAAAGATCTTTTGATCAAGGGCATATTTTCCAAGCAACTTATCAGTTAGAATTATTTTCCTCCTTTTATTTTGATCTGAGTAATACCCTTCCTTGAATACTCTACAATGTATAAACCAGTTTACCAGACAAAATTTTAGGGATTCTAGCTTATAAACAATTTCATTTCTGGAATTCTAACAACAGAAAAACGTGCTACTCACCAAAGGACCAGGTGGCCCATCTTGGCCTGCAGCTCCAGGGAGACCTTGTTCTCCCTGTGGGAAAAGAAACATGACAGATTTTTTAAATTAACAGAAGCAGACATATTATTTTTCTTTAATTTTGGTGATGCAAAAAAGAAAGAAAGCAAGCATCATCTATGGGCTCCATCACATGGAGAACATCTACAAATATTGTAAGCAATTTTCGAGTCTTTTTACTTGCTGTTTGTATGTCTACATGCACATACACACACACACACAGATAGATGACTGCGTGTATAAAAGTCTTACATCTTTGAGATCTTAGGGCTTAGCTTTCTATTCTATCTTTATAATTTCATCATGTACTTATTAAATAAATGGCATACTTAAATATCCTCAGGGGCTCTGACTTTAATTATTACATACTATTTTACCAATACAATATTTATATAATAATGCTGACATAAATATTTTCATCCATAATTTTTCTTAGAAATAAGACATTATTTTCATAATGACAACTATCAGCACAGATGCTCACCACTGGGCCCGGGATGCCCCGAAGACCCTCTGGACCAGGCTTTCCAGCTGGTCCTTGAGGACCAACTGGGCCAGTTTTTCCTGGAGGACCCTCAGCTCCTGCTTCTCCCTGTTAGAAAATAAAATGTGTGGATGTATTAATAATGAAGATAGATATTTTATTATTTTATGAAAAGTACTGAAATAGTTGTTGTCCAATATACACATGAGATTTTCAAACATGATACCTATAGTGTATGTTTTACCTTAGCACCTTTTTCACCTTGCCTTCCCTCTGCCCCTGCAGCTCCAGGAGGACCCTACAAATACAGAATTGCACTTAAAATACATATAGCATACAAAAATAGTACAACTGAGATCTTATTTATAAATATCCCAATTTAATTAGTGAGAGTCTAATAAATTGTGATCTTCTATAGCAATTTAGTTTAAGAAACTGAGAAAACTCAAAACCCCTTTGATGTACAAATTTTAGAATATTAAGCACAAATGAAGCACAGATTGATACAGATAATCACATCACAATAATGCTAGGAAAAAATAAAGATAAAAATTTTAAAGAAATATTAATGCTTAGTCACTCTTAGTGTGTTAAATATTGTTATCATTTATTATGTTGCATAGCTAGAAATTAATTGAGGGTTTCAGATTTGACTTCCATCATTATATGTGTTTTAGACTGAGTCCTTTCTTAATCTCAGAAGATCCATATGTTACACATTTTCATAAGATCGTTTTCAAACTGGAATAGTACATTTAAAATCTTGTTGGTCAACAGATACTGACTTTTTATTCTCTGACATTATAATTTATTGGCATAAAAATAGCATGACTTTTACAAACCTAATATTAGAGAAAACAGAAAAAAATCTTCACACTCCATATGCTGTCTCTTATACACATCTAGATGTGTATAAGAGACAGGCTAAGTCCTTTCTGTTCATCTGAAACTAAAACAACACTGCTAATTGGCTATAAACCACGACAATGTTTTTGGTGCTTAAAAAAATTAAATTAAAAAAATAAAATGATTTCTATTCTTCAGAGATTTTTCAGTACCCAAAAAATATTTACAAACAAAAATAATTCAAAAATATTAATGTCACTCTAAAAATGTTTTATTTTCTTTAATTATTTGATGCAATAGAGCACACATATGTTTAAAATTAATTTTATTATTACTAAAATGATTGGTTATTGTTATTCTATATAAATTCAATTAAAGTATTTACCAATATTTTTCACCCTGTTGGCAACTTAAGAATTGAGGCAAATAAAACTGACTCAAAATACATTTGCAAGTATCATTTCAACAGATTATTTATTTCATACTTTTCAGGTTTATAACACCTACAAAATATGAACTCCATCTTTTAAATTATTTATTTTAACTAGAAAATTGAAAGTCAATTAAAAAGATATTCTATAATATGATCCTGTACTATGCGGTCAGATCTTGAAATTTGAAATTCAGATTTCCTTCTTACATTTTCTTGGTCATCAGTGAAATACAAAACTTGATATTTCTAAACTTCATAACAAATAGGTAAAAAGGAATCATTTATATTATATAACTTCAATATAATAGTCAAGGTATCAAAGAAAATAAAAATTTTTGAAGCTAGAAATGTGCTAAAATTCTCACTGTATATAAATTTTGTTCCCATTCATTATATTTAGGCCATTGATATTTTCACTTATGGCATCTCTTAGAAATCTTTCAAAACAACACAAGCAGGGCATTTAGTTTCACAGTCTGATCAGTAAGAGTGCTTCTGCCCTCTTGCTGTGGTGGGATAAATAATGTATATATTCCTAACAAATTCATTCTAAGACATAACAAATTTATGACTGGATTATAAAATATTTATTTAATTTCCACTAATTCATTGATATTCATTATTACTTAGCAAACATTAAGATTCAATCTGAATCTTAATTGTGCTGAAAATTTTTACACAAGTTCAGACATAAGGACAGGAAGTTTAAAAAGAAAATGATATCTAGGAAATTGTAGTATTTCATTTACCCCTAGACTTTCCTGCTTTTCATTTGTTTACTTAATTTTTGCTATGAAATGTGTTCAAAATCATCCACTAAGATTGAGATTGGAGTTTGGGGAGAGCAGAAGAGACAATATTAATTGTTGGACTCAAGGCGAGGGAGGATGAATTTTTTCCAGATGCTTTATTAATATTCTACTGGTGAATAAATGCTAGTCTTTCATGTGGTCTTTAAAATCCACATTTAAAATGAGTATCAAGCACTTCATCAAATTCAGAGTTCTGTGAACTCATTTATCTCTGAGAGAGGCAACGAATATATCATCAGCAATTATTTAATTAATATTCTACTGGTGAATAAATGCTAGCCTTTCATGTGGTCTTTAAAATCCACATTTAAAATGAGTATCAAGCACTTCATCAAATTCAGAGTTCTGTGAACTCATTTATCTCTGAGAGAGGCAACGAATATATCATCAGCAATTATTTTCTCAGTATTATCACTGTAGCTTCATCTATTATTAGACATTCCTTGTTCCTTGACCCCAAAATAAGAAATGTATAAATTCTGTAAGCAGTCTCTTGTTTACAATTCAAGCAGTAATTTGTTAACAATAATATAGGCATTGAAACTTAAGTGTATCTTTTGAATTTCATACTGTTTATGCAAGAGTACTGGAGAAGGCGATGGCACCCCACTCCAGTACTCTTGCCTGGAAAATCCCATGGACAGAGGATCCTGGTGGGCTGCGGTCCATGGGGTCGCGAAGAGTCAGACACGACTGAGCGACTTCCCTTTCACTTTTCACTTTCATGCATTGGAGAAGGAAATGGCAACCCACTCCAGTGTTCTTGCCTGGAGAATCCCAGGGACGGGGGAGCCTGGTGGGCTGCCGTCTATGGGGTCGCACAGAGTCGGACACGACTGAAGTGACTTAGCAGCAGCAGCATGCAAAAGAGTACTTCTCCATAGAAGCATAAGCTTCAGATATTTCTTAGTGTTAAAGAGTTGAGTCATATTTTGGTGTGCAGATGGTAGCTAAATTTATTGTGATGATTATATTATAATGTATAAAATATCTAATCACTATGTTGTACAGTGAAACTAACATAATATTGTAAGTCAATTATACATCAATTAAAAATATTGGCATGACAGCTAAAATATTAACTTATTCAAGTGTGAAAGTGTTAGTCTCTCAGTCCTGTCAGACTTTGTGACCCCAAGGACTGTAGCCTTTGCCCATGTAATTCTCCAGTCAAGAATACTTGGAGTGGGTTGCCACTTCCTTCTCTAGGGGATCTTCCCCACCCAGGGATGGAATCCGGATCTCCCACATTGCAGGCAGATTCTTTACCATCTGAGCTATCAGGGAAGGACATTGGGTAAAATAGCCATAATGACTATAATTCAGGGAAGAGAAATGAGATTCAATGAATAATGGGCTTTTCTTTATTCTGTGAAGATTTTACCTTACAATAGTGACATAAAGGTATTAACTTCGAGATTGAATTTACACCCATGAACTTTATAATACAGAAGATATAGAAATATCTGGCTTTAGAAAAAGCAAGTCATCAGCAATCTAAAATGTAACAAAAATGTTGCATTTACTGCAAGGGAGAAAAGAAAATTTGAGTTTAAAAAGCCTAGAAAATTTAAACACAAGTAAACTACAGCAGCAAACTACAGCACAGCCACAAAATTGTGACTTAATAGAAAGTTTTTTCATCCCAAAAGGATTTCTTTCCTCTTTGAATGAATGCCTAATGTCTATCCTGGTGGAAATCCACATTAAGTGACTTTGGTCTGTTCTTTATCTCATTTTCCCCATTTTTCTCTTATTCTTTACATTGTTTTTTTAGATGAAACAGGTTTATTTTTAAGAAAGACTAGAGTGAAAGTAGATAATGTAATTTTTCTAAGAGAATAGGCAGTTTTCTTACAAAAAGAAAACTAAACTGTCTATGGACAAACTTGTTTTAGTCATTTCTTTCTAGATATCTGCATTAAACATAGAGGCAAGAACTTAAGGCAGTGAATTAGTTGCTGTACTATCATGAAGTAATGAGTGTTCTGATTGGAAAATATCTCATAAAACATGATACAATAAAATAGGTTCTTGTAAATCAGTAATCACTGCTAAGCAAGATTTTTCTTGCTGTGAGAAAAATGGGCTTCTCTGGTAGCTCAGCTGGTAAAGAATCCATCTGTAGTGCAGGAAACCCCAGTTCAATTCCTGGGTCAGGAAGATCCACTGGAGAAGGGATAGGCTACCCACTCCAGGATTCTTGGGCTTCCCTGGTGGCTCAATTGGTAAAGAATCCACCTGCAATGTGGGAGACCAGGGTTCGATCCCTGGTTTGGGAAGATACTCTGGAGAAGGGAAAGGCTTCCCACTCTAGTATTCTTGCTTAGAGAATCCCATGGACAGAGGAGCCTGATTGGCTACAGTCCATGGGATCGCAGAGTCAGAAATGACTGAGCAACTAACACTTTGATTTCACTTTCAAAATATACGATATAGTCCTCTACACTATTCACTTTTTACAATATTATTCTTCAATTTACCCAATCTTCCATACACGCTGCAAATAATTAAAACTTTCTTAGATGCTAGAAGTGTACTGTGCATGGAGAATGTAAGAAAAAGAGTGAAACTCTAAGAAATTCACAAAGTTTAAAGAAAGAAGACAATATTAACAAATACAGTACATTGTAAAACACAGGGAGATGAAATAGGTGTACGAGAAAGGTATACTGATCTACTTAGGCAATAGGAAGGCTTTCCTAAGAACCTAATATCTGATCTTTATCTTAGGGTAGGTAGATATGGAAAGGATGTTTCCTTATAACATTTTATCTTCTGACCATCCACATCCATGTATAAAGGCATAGGCTCATATATGTTATATATGAGCATACAGAGTTGGTTAAAATTTCCTCTATATTTCTATCACTTAATAATATCAGTTATTGCTTTAATTTTTGTCAATTTTCCTTGGACAAAAATGAGATAAAGTCCTTAAAATTCCATTTAGTATGTGCATTTTCAAATCAGTTTACTCATAAATGATGTTTCTTAATATCACTGCTACTCACAACATTCTGATCAATATTCTATCAGGAAAGTTTATTATCATTTATTTGTAAGATTCCCTTAAGGGAAGTAAAATACTTTTCAACACATTTCTATTCATTGTTATTTCTGCTATGAGATGTTATAGCAAAATTGTTACTGATCTACTTTTGTGTCATGTCCAGTGTAGGGAAACAAAGGATAAGAGAAATATTAATTTCCACAAATTACATACAAAGCTTACTTAAAATTATACTTTCCAGATGAACTGAAGGGAAATAAATGGTAAGGAAATTCCATATTCAATTAAGTCATAAGTGTATAGATCAGATATTGTAATTATTGTATAGAATATTTTTGCTGTTTCCACAAGGGTTATTTTAGATGCTTTTGAACTGTGGTGTTGGAGAAGACTCTTGAGAGTCTCTTGGACTGCAAGGAGATCCAACCAGTCCATCCTAAAGGAGATCAGTCCTGGGTGCTCACTGGAAGGACTGATGTTGAAGCTGAAACTCCAATACTTTGGCCACCTGATGTGAAGAGCTAACTCATTTGAAAAGACCCTGATGCTGGGAAAGATTGAGGGCAGGAAAAGGGGACGACAGAGGATGAGATGCTTGGATGGCAGCACCGACTCAATGCACATGGGTTTGGGTAGACTCTGGCAGCTGGTGAAGGACAGGGAGCCCTGGTGTGCTGCAGTTCATGGGGTCGCAAAGAGCTGAATACCACTGAGCGACTGAACTGAACTGAATTTTAAATTGATTCTTGCATCAAAGACAATACTGCCTGCTGGCTGAATGCAAAAGCTAGTGAAGGCAGATTTCTACCCACTCCAGTATTCTGGCCTGGAAAATTCCATGGACTGTATAGTCCATGGGGTCACAAAGAGTTGGACATGACTGAGCGACTTTCACTTCACGTATCCCTTCAGGCTCAGGAGTTTGTGTTCCTTCAGTACATAAACAAGGTGACTTCACAGACATACAGCAAAGTTCCCAAGTACTTCCTTTGTATATTTCTCAGACTAGGTCTAAATCCCTGTTGCTTAGCAAATCCATGTTACTGAAGTTATATGCAGTTATCATGAATTTAATGCTCTGTTTTCTGGCAGTAGTTCTCATAAGAGATTCCTTTACAGTTTATGTTACATAATTTTATATGTATTTACATCAAATAAATAAATAATACAAATATGTATCCACCTCAACAGAATAACAGTATTCTATATTTCAAAAATGTAATTAATTATGAAGTTATAAACTCATTGCTAATGAACTTTCATGTCAATTTACAGAACTCAGAAATTAGAAGAAAATGTCTATCTTATCTGTACATTTTAATTAACATGCTTGTTTCATTTATAAATGATGCTGTAATTTAAAACTTGTACTTAACTCCTTAGGAACAACATTCACTCTTTGAACTCTTGATAAATCCAGATATTAGATGTGATGATTTAAATATACATTTATTAATTTAATTTTACTCCAGCATTGAATATTATTTTGCCCACTTTATAAATGAGAAAATTGAGACTCAAAGAAATTAACTTATTCTAAGTTGTATTTCTGGGCTTCCCAGGTGGTGCTAGTGGTAAAGAACCTGCCTGCTAATGCAGGAGACTAAGAGATGGGGTTTAATCTCTGGGTCAGGAAGATCCCCTGGAGAAGGTCATGGCAACCCACTCCAATATTCTTGCCTAGAGAATCCCATGGACAGAGGACTCTGGCAGGCTACAGTCTATAGGGTCACAAAGGGTCGAACACAACTGAATGAGAATGTATGTAAGAATAATAGCCCAATGGTTGTTTGGAGATATATTTCTTTTTCTATCAAGATTATGCTTTTGGCCTGGTAACAAAAAGAAAACAAGCAAACAAATAAAATAATAATAATTATGAGAAAGAAAAGGAGGAAGAGGAGGAGAAAAGTTAAAACAGGCACTTGGTCAGTGGGATAAAACTGTATTCAAAGACAATATTTACTACAAACTAAGTTCATTCTGGCAGAGAAGTGTTTGGTTGTAAATATTGACTCAAATTTATATCCTGAGTGCATGATAAGTCACTTCAGTTGTGTCTGACTTTTTGCAATCCCACAGACTGTAACCTGCCAGGCTCCTCTGATCCTAAGAGATGGATTTAAAACCTGTTCATACTCTGTGTATAGGAGGATGTATAGTATGAATACTTCCTAATATAAAGCTACCATTAGAAAATAAGTGTGGCCCCAGTTGCTCTGTGCTTTTGAATTACTGAAGAGGAAATAAGACTATGAAACACATTTTAATGTTTACCACATATTTTGTTCATGGACAGGTTAAAAAATAGACTAAAGAAGGTGAAGGAGAGCACTGAATATTGATAGAAGAACTGCAAGAGGCAGGTCTACAGGATTGTTTTATTATAAAAACAGTATAATAATAGGGAAAAGGCAATAAAACAAATCTCCTAGGTTCCCTTTTAGCCAATATTTTGAACAAGATTTTTATATTTCACTATAGTTCTTTTTTAAAATACAGCCATTGTTTCCAAATCAGAGTAGTTTGACAGTGTAAAGCAATCTAACATGCTGATTTCTGAGCTCATACTATTGATACTGTAATAAGGTTTCTATAATTCTTTCAAGAAGCACTGGACTTCAGACAGCAGCATGAGCTGAAATTCAGGGTATCAGAGCAGAGTTTTTTAAAAAGCCTGTGACATTTTTACAGAGGAAGAGATATAAGCACAGATAAGTGTAAAACTACTTTTCACGGTGACAGATTAAAGCTGTCAATTAAAGTGTGTTCTACATTAATAATTATTTTGACAAATTAAGGAAATTATTCTCTAGGACTTATATATTTCAGTACCATTATAATGTTGCCCACAGCTTATATATATTATATAAATTTATACACAGAATGGATAATTAGTAGATATTTCAAATAAATAATTTTTAAAACTNATTAAACCTGTCAATTAAAGTGTGTTCTACATTAATAATTATTTTGACAAATTAAGGAAATTATTCTCTAGGACTTATATATTTCAGTACCATTATAATGTTGCCTACAGCTTATATATATTATATAAATTTATACACAGAATGGATAATTAGTAGATATTTCAAATAAATAATTTTTAAAACTTACTCTTTTACCAGGAGGACCTGGTGGGCCAGCCTCACCAGATGGGCCAGGAGGACCCTATAAAATGTGAAAAAATATCTTTTTAGCAATTTTATGGGTATTATTTTATGGCTTCCAGCACTGTTCAAAATCTGGACTGAAACCAACATGCTTTTTTCATTTCTCCACATCTATTTCCTGGAATATCTCATCCCTATTTCAGATACTTAAACTTCCTCCAGATATCTATAATTACAACCAGTAAATTTATATGGAAAACTTCTTCATATAAATAGAAGAAAAAAAGTGGAATTGAATTCCTTCTATTTAAAACTTTTTAAGTGCTAATTTATATCTGAAAAATATCCAATCGATGTACTAATTAATAAATCATGTGGTTAATAATTCTATTCATATCACATACATCTGTGAACTATGAATCTATATCTCTAATTTTATCTTGTGCAACACTACCCTTTTTATGCAAAGGAGAACACAACCTGCTGGGATATGCCCACAAGTCTTATTCACACAGAATAAGCCTATATATCTTTGACTGCAAGCATCCAGCGGATATGACTCTAGAGACAATATCACATACATCTGTGATCTATGAATCTATATCTCTAATTTTATCTTGTGCAACACTACCCTTTTTATGCAAAGGAGAACACAACCTGCTGGGATATGCCCACAAGTCTTATTCACACAGAATAAGCCTATATATCTTTGACTGCAAGCATCCAGCGGATATGACTCTAGAGACAAAGTTATGTTAAGAGTGCAGTTTGTCTTTCATTCCTAGTTATGTAAGCACCCTCCTTACTTCCTTAAATAACCACATGTGGCTGAAGCCTCCTGCTGTATTTCCCAAATTAAAAATTTTTAAAAATAGTCCAGTAATGCTGAGTTCCTTTAGGTTAGAAATTGAAGTAATTCATCCTAATAATAGGCTGATAACCGTTTTCTTCATTTTAGTCTCACTTGTGAGTTTAAAATGATTTTCCATTTAACACAACTGGAGAGATAGTTGACTGTGATCTGGTGTGACAAAATCACTATTATGATACAGCTTTAGTTTTTATTATGAAGGCTGTGCATATATTTCTTAAATTGCATCAAGTAAGAAACATTCCATGGAAGACTGAATTTAAACTGGAGCTCAAATATAACTGATAATTCATTAAGAAAAATATGTGTACATTTAGCTATGCTTTTGAGAGCCTGGTTACTTCTTTTAAATATCTTGAGACTTTGCAGAGACTAAATAAAATGGTGTGCTTACTTACCGGTTGTCCAGGATCTCCATCTTCACCCTTGTCACCACCACCACCATCTTGACCCTATAATCAGCAAAAGAAAATGAAACCAGGTATTTCTCACTATTAACTCACTTTTATCAGGAAAAAAAAGATACGATATACCAGCTTAGTCCTTAAGATAAATTATTACCTGATAGACAAGAGTATAATTATATTCTTTCAGTTTTTTTTTTTAAGAATTATAGAATCTCTTACTTTTACCATAAAATTTATGAAATTTCTTTCATATTAAATTAAAAAATATATAGTGTGCTCTGAATATAAGGAAAGGGGAAGATATAATTATTATACAAGAAGAGTGCATCCTTTAACTACAAACAAATGTGATGCAGTTTGAGATATTTGGATTTTAGAACAGACTGAGGTAAAAGCAGAACTCCTATAATTTTGAAATAAAAGTAATGATGCTCAGTTCCATTCAGTTCAGTCGCTCAGTTGTGTCCAACTCTTTGCTGCTACTTAGATAATTAATATGTACAACCCAACAAGCTCTGGAACACTAACCCAGTGAAGAGATGATAATAATCATGCCACGCAAGTCTAATAATCTTCAAATATACAAATTTTTGTTCTGGTACACGTGACTACAGTTTACATCTTTCTTTTCTTCCTAATTTTGAGGATCCCCTGAAATAACTAAGGCTTTTCTTTAATTATTAACTGGGAAGATTCCTCACGAAAATAATTCTTTTGTTTTCTCATGATACTTACTGCAGGGCCAGGCTCACCAGGAGGACCAGGATCTCCAGGAAAACCAACAGGACCCTAAGATAATGTTTTAAAAGGAAATAATGAAAAATAGTTTAATATAAAGTCATGATATTCTGAAGTTTAAGAGGTAAAAGTCATGGCGAAACCATATAAAATATCTTTCTTCTGCTAGAAACATTTTTTTAAATGGTATGAATTGAGAATGCTATAAAACGAAGAAAAGTTAACTTCACCAACTATGGGCCAAAGTCTCATGATTTCTAGTCTTTCTATGAAAAGTTTCAAGGAGCTTTGCCATAGATGTCACTTTAAAGAGGACCGAGGTCACTCACCGGATTACCCTTAGGGCCATCATCACCTGGCGGTCCCTTAGCACCAGGAGGTCCAGCAGCACCCGGTGGACCAGCTTCTCCTTTCTCTCCTCTTTCTCCTTTGGGACCCTACACAACATAAGAAAAACACCCGATTCTCTCACAAGTTTTAAAACAGTTTCTTAACATCAGCATATTAGGTCAGGCACTTCTCTGCTGTGGAAGTCTGTCGCCTGCATTGCAAGATGTTTACCACCATCCAGGTAACTATTACGTAGATGAAAGCAGTTATCCTTCCTCCAAGAGTGACAACCAAAAATGTCTCCTGCTGCTGCTGCTGCTAAGTCGCTTCAGTCGTGTCCGACTCTGTGCGACCCCATAGACAGTAGCCCACCAGGCTCCCCCGTCCCTGGGATTCTCCAGGCAAGAACACTGGAGTGGGTTGCCATTTCCTTCTCCAATGCATGAAAGTGAGAAGTGAAAGTGAAGTCGCTCAGTCGTGTCCGACTCAGCGACCCCATGGACTGCAGCCCACCAGGCTCCTCTGTCCATGGGATTTTCCAGGCAAGAGTACTGGAGTGGGGTGCCATTGCCTTCTCCAAAAATGTCTCCAAACATGGCCAAATGTTTTCTGGAAGTCAAGGTCACCCTCAGTTTAAACCAATCTAAGTTAGAATAGTACAATCCTAATACAATTCATATATAATCACTTGATGTAGCAGGGTTTGTTCATTTCTTTTGTGGATAGTCCACCAAAGATATGTGCAATAAATATCTTACAGTTCTTAATGTTCTAACTTCTGCACATGTAATATTTTTTAAATTTCTGTGCGAGTCAAAAATATGCAGAAGATAGGCAAAATTATTAAATAAAAAGGCTCTGCATTTGTGATGATTCTTAATGGACTGGAAAGGGAAACCAAGTAACTGAATCGCACCTAGGAGTTAAGTTCCATGTTTAAAATGCTCTGAAAGAAATATCTTATCCCTAAAACTGTATTGACAATAAGACAGTGGGTTGCCATTTCCCTCTCCTGTGTGTGTGTGTGTGTGTGGGTGTGTGTGTGTGTACATTTCCTTCTCCAATATATATACTTCTCCAATATATATAGGTAGTTTTTATGATTTCCATATATAGATATGGATGGTTATTTTCTGACTCAGTGGAATAATAAATAATCCTCCTAGACTAATAGGTTTTCTCTCGTGAAAGTCTGTTACTAACTCTTCATACTTAGAAATGCATACAAACACAATATTCTGTTCAAGTAATCATTCAAGTGAAGTAATAGAGTACATTGATGTGCCATGCATGTTTCTAACAAAAACCATAGTACTAGAAACTCTGAAGTAGAAATTATTCTAATTAAAAAAAAAAAGAGGCCTGAATTTCCTTTAATTTTTAACTTAGCTATTTCTAATGTTCCTGGCACAAACCCACTGTTCATGAATTGGTTTGAAATCAAATATAAACATAATTCCAAGGGAGAGACTATTTTGTGTACACAATTTCTTATTCTTTGAGAATATGCACATATTTTAACTTTTGAAATTGTCTGCATAATGAGGGAAGAGATCAAGTACTTTCTAAGAATTTATTAGTACTATTATTGTGTATAAATTATTTTCTCTCTAAAGATAAGTAGAAAATATTTCCAATTATCTTGAAAAAGCTTTACAAGTAAAATATTATATTTACATTATTTTCAAAGCAATGAATCATTCATCAATCCCAGGATGATGGAATAAAATGTAGGTGATATTTTAAGTCATTATTCACATCTTTGAAAAAAATTTAAGTGGTTTGCCATTCAAATCAACTGTAAAATGTCCATATTAAATTCATTATATATAGAATGTATATAGTATACTGGATAACCTCAATTAATTAGATGGAATTTAAAAAAGCTAAGCTCACCCAAGCAGAGAGTAGACTGGTGGTCACCAAGGGTTGGAGATTGGGGGCCATGGGGAGATGTTAGTTAAAGGGTTCAAAATTTCAGATACTCAAGATGAATAAGTTCTAGAGATCTAATATGTAGCAGTATGACTAAATACATATGAAAATTACATTTTTGGTTACATTATAGACAAATGTGCACAATATAAATAGCAATTACTTAAGATGATATTAATATTATCTCTAAAGGTCCCATTTAAAATTGAAAAGGGACGGAACAAGATCACAACTAAAGCAATAAAACAATGAACAAGACTGGAATATATAAATTAAATATTTCTAGTATCAACAGGCTATACCATGCTTATTCTAAGTAATAGTGGTATATTTATAATAATGTAAATTCTATGAAGACCACTGGCATATGAAAGAGGTGGTAGATTGTACATTTATTATTATTTATCATTTAACCATTTATCCCATTCTGTAACACACTTGTTCAGATTAAAGCCCCCTTCAGAAGGGACAGCAAATTACTCTGTCTGCCTAAATTCATAAAATATGCATTCATTGTTTTGAGGAAAACACTAAAGTACAAAATCCATCAATAGCAAAAATATATTACACAGAAAACAAGTTAATTTATTAAAGCAAAGTGCAGCATGACTAAAGTAGCTTAGCTTTTCTTTTTTCTATTGAATTTGGGACTGAAAATAAATTTCCAGCATAGAAGTGGGAAAGCATTCAAATCAAATCAGATTCGATCTCAAAAATCTGTAATCTTCATCAAAGTATACCCTAGATTCAAAGTATAGCCAGAATCTATACCCTAGATTCTGAAGAAAAGAAAAGAATATTATGATTTTATTTCTATCTTGCTGTCGCATAGAAATGTTTTTAAATAGAGAAAAATAAAACTCTGTTTTTTTTTTAAGTACAACAAATTTAGATGTTTTAATTTTAAGAAGTCAAACACCTACCCTGATTGACCAAATTATTCTATGAAGATGCAAAAGTGGCCAGATATTACCAGATAGACTTTAAGCAAATGGAAACAGTATGGGAAGGGAATTTCCCAAAGCTCCAAACATCTGGTATCCATGCTTATCTTCTAGATTAGGGCAGAGGATAAAACCATTAAAGAAGCAACTTAAGTACTTAACAGTATTCCCACTGTACCCAAAAGCTTTAGGAAACAAGCTGAAAAAGTTGTAAAATGGTTTTAGAATTTGCTATATGGGCAGAAAACTAAAATTAGAGACTAGTCCTAACAATTATTTGTTCAGTATTAGAACAAAAAGAAGATGATGCAAAGGGAAGAAAGAGGAAAGGTGTGGGCTACCTTCACCTGTCTATTACTGTGATACCATCAGATAGCAGTCTTCTCTTCTATTAGTCTTCCTATGACAACTGAACTCAAAGAAAAAGTTCTTTCAATTCCATTCTCAATTTATCTGCATTTTTTTAAACAGAAACTTTAAGAATATAAACCAAGAGTTCAGTTCAGTTCAGTCGCTCAGTCATGTCCGACTCTTTGCGACCCCATGAATCACAGCACGCCAGGCCTCCCTGTTCATTACCATCTCTCGGAGTTCACTCAGATGCACGTCCATCGAGTCCGTGATGCCATCCAGCCATCTCATCCTCGGTCGTCCCCTTCTCCTCCTGCCCCCAATCCCTCCCAGCATCAGAGTCTTTTCCAACTCCTCTCATGAGGTAGCCAAAGTACTGGAGTTTCAGCTTTAGCATCATTCCTTCCAAAGAAATCCCAGGGTTGATCTCCTTCAGAATGGACTGGTTGGATCTCCTTGCAGTCCAAGGGACTCGCAAGAGTCTTCTCCAACACCACAGTTCAAAAGCATCAATTCTTTAGTGCTCAGCCTTCTTCACAGTCCAACTCTCACATCCATACATGACCACAGGAAAAACCATGGCCTTGACTAGACGGACCTTAGTCGGCAAAGTAATGTCTCTGCTTTTGAATATACTATCTAGGTTGGTCATAACTTTTCTTCCAAGGAGTAAGCGTTAGTCAATCAGAATTAAAGAACTAGCCTGCTTATGAAATAAGAATTAGATGAAAGTGAAAGTGTTAGTTGCTCACTCATGGTGTCTGACTCTGCAACTCCATGAACTGTAGCCCACCAGGCTCTGCTGTCCATGGGATTCCCCAGGCAAGAATACTGGAAAGGGTTGCCATTTCCTTCTCCAGGGGAAGAATTAGATAATAGCTTTCAACTACTTCTAATTTAGTAATTAATAAACTATTTAAATAGGCAATTATATAAAATTAATTATAATCAAAATGCTAGAATGTGGGTGTTGGGAAGAAATAAGCACAAGTACTAGATTCTCAACCAATTACATATCTTTTCAGAGGACTAAATCTTTTAACAAAAATAAATCAACGAATATAATATATGATACATCAAAATTTCTGAGACTAAACAACAGAATCATTTTTATGATAAGGATAAGTCTATACTTCTGATATTTATTAACAAAACTGAAGCAAACACAGGAAATTTCTAAATTTTTTCCACTGCATATTTTATGGCATGACATTTCTATGCCTCAAACTGATGAAGAATTTATTTTTTAAGTAAAGCAATATCAATGTTAATTTTCTTGAAAGTTCTATTAAGAAATGAGAGTGAATGCATAAATAACAAATAAGAGAATCATTTTATCATTTTTATAAAAAAGAAAAGCAGATATTTTAAATAAAATCATTTTCATCATAAAAAGAAACTATTCAGAGCCCAGATATTATATCAATGCCAACAATTTTGAAAAGTGCCAAAGACAGTATTAGTAATGAAAAAAGTAAAGTAAATTGAAGTCACTCAGGTGTGTCAGACTCTTTGTGACCCCATTGATTCCAGCCTGCCAGGCTCCTCCATCCATGGGATTTCCAGGCAAGAATACTGGAGTGGGTTGCCATTTCCTTCTCCAAGGGATCTTCCCAACCCAGGATTGAACCCAGGTCTCCTGCACTGCAGGCAGACTCTTTACCGTCTGAGACACTAGGGAAGCTCAATTAGTAATGAAAATACAACTGCAAATATAACAAAATGAATGATTAATTCTTTTGTATTGTGAAGGATTCTTTTCCCCCTTTTAAGTCAGTTGCATCAACCAATCTCTTCTATTTTCAGTAGAATGTTTAACTACAGACACAGTCTAATCAAATATACGTGGGTTAAAGTGGATCTTGATTTAGTCACTTTCTACTGACAAAACCTTGATGAAATTACCAATATTCTCTATATTCTGCTCACTCAGCCTGAAAATGTGGATAAACTATTATCATCATGGGGTGGTTGTGTTAATTACAAGGAGTAATCCATACAAGGAGAACCATGCCTGGCAATAAAAAATGTTACACCTCTAAATCATTTTACTTTTAATTTATTTAACTATCAAAGAAGATGATATAAATATGTGCACATTAGAAAGACACAACTATTATAAGCACTTAAAATACTAACTGATATTATTAAAGTCCCCAATTCTTGCTGCTTTAACTGTCTATCACTGCATCCCTTACCTTTTCTCCAACACCACCAACTGAGCCAATGGATCCTGGAGGTCCTTGTGGTCCCTGTGGTGTAAGAAAGGGAATACAGTTAATCCTTACTCTTGTAATAAGATATACATTCATAAATATACATCCACTTGTTCTCAAAGAGAGAAATATGTGCAAGAATATCTCAAGTCATTTGAAAGATGAGACAAAATGATGAACTTTATGGAGTTGTCAAATGTGCTGGATAGCAAATAATTTAATTGTATTAAATTGATTTTCAAATGCACCAGAATTCTGGTGATAAAGCAGAGGACTTTCCAACTCTAGTCATGTCAGTTGATACCTGAAACATAATTTCAATTTCTCTGCCGATTGAGTAGATCAGATTTAGAGGACGGTTTTGCAGATTTTCTTAGTGGATCAAAATACGACTCTGATTAAGAATACTACAATCCATGCAAAAACAATATAAACCAACTCTTAGTCTTTAAATTACTTAGAAGAATTAAAACCTAAAAGCATTTTTAGTATATCTGCCTGTAATTTATTTTACCTAGTTCTGGCCTGCCAGCATTAAAACCAGGAATAACAGAAGAGCAAACTTGCTCTTTGTGAAAAGGAAAAGTCAAATGGAAAAAGAACACCAAAGTCTATAAATTTGTTAATAGTAACAATAAGATAAATATGACATTACACTCCTGTGATATTGGAACAGTCAGTCAACAGTTAAGCTTGGGGGAGATTATTTATACAATTAAGAGGAAACATTTTTTACAGGGTAAGAAGTAAATATAATGCACACATTACTCTGATATATTTTACAGAAAAAAATACAAAATTGCAAAACTTTTAGACAAAGGATATTTGGGGCACAGACCTAGGCTAGTATAATCAAGGCAATTACAAACCATCTCCTCAAGGAGTTGTAAAAGATAAAGGTTAAATCTGAAACAATTCAGCAGCAGTGTAGAATTATTATGTGCAAGACAGTCATTTGGACTGAACAATGTGGTGCTTTAGTGAATATTTCTCACTCAATATGTATTTCTGACTAAATATATATTGAATGTAAACTTTGTACCTATATTAATATTTGTAGGGACTAGCTCCCTGCAAAGCCTTTCTTTTCCTTTAAACAAAATGAAGTGAGTAAATGACCCTTAAGCTATTGTTCATGTAAACATTTCAAAGGAGTGTAATTATCCCTATTGTATTTTAGATACTGCCTGCCATTACATAATATCTATATAACTTCAAAATAACTAACATATTTCACAGTCTTACATCAGCTCCATTGGGACCTTGAGGACCTCTTGGGCCTGGAGGACCAGGTGGACCCTGCAAGAGAAGAATATTAAGGTTTATGTAGACCAAACTCAAATGCATTCCTGATGTTTTCATTTTGTGATTAGGAAAACAAAAAGAAGCTTCAGCCTGCAAAATCATAGTCAATAAAGCAAATCAGGTATCATTCTTAATGGATACAACATCATGTTAGCAAATGCTTCTTTACACATAGATATGGGGAAATTAGAACTGCAGGAAGAACAATTTAATTAAAAACTATAAAAGTCTATTAATACTATCCAGTACAATGAATTCATAATACAACTAAAATATTATATACCAGAATATACTAGAATGCTAGAGTATAAAGGAGACATAAAGTTGGGAAAATAAACAGTGCTTGAGTAGATTTAGAATTCATTAATTCTATATTTTTTATTTGTATATTTTTACTTTTTTAATGTCAGCTCTCATGTTATATATGCCAGAATTGGAATAAGATTAACTGTTTAGTTGTCATCCTTAAATAAAGGTTCTTGCTCCTGGCTATGCATTAAAATTACCTTGGGACAATTTTTGTAAAATACTGATGGCAAGAACCCCTTACTTCAAGACTGTGTTTAAATTCATCTGTAGTAAATCCCAGGGCATTAGTACTTTCTTAGAGGTCACAGTTTATTTTCATGTCATGGTTGACTATTAGCTATTAGCTATTACCATAAGTCAGAGAGAATGTATTAATGATTCAGGGGAACATAGCAAGAGTATTCAGAGAGAAGCTTGCTATGCAACTGAAACTGTTTAGGGTATTAATTAGTTATTTTGAATGGGCAATGTTTATGTTTCTTGTTCCTTATAAAATCTAGCATGTAAGTATAAAATTATCAAAATATGTATTTTGAAGGGAGCAAATACTGGAGGCAACGTTTATCAAAGGGAAAGAGCAATTAGAAAATGTATTCATTTCATTATAGATGTCAATGACCCTGGCTTATTTTTTCCTTACTAAGGTAGTGCTTGATCAACAAATATATGTATTTTAAATTTTTAGCTGAAATATTAAATTTAGAGCAAAAATCCAGAATCAATAATTGAATGTTATTCGGCCAAAGCATTCTGATTAAGATAAAATTCCTCATTAAATTAAGAATTTGCTTTAAAGTATAATTAATTTTTAATAGTGTGTTAACATTTGTCTGTTACCCAAATCCTGGGTAACTATTATTTACCTGTTTCACATCAAAGACCAGAGCTAAGACTAAAGATTAAAAAAAAAAAAAAAAAAAACAAAGTGTAGCAGTTCATATATACCTAACAATATATACACAGAGAAATAAAACAGATATAGCAATATATCAACCAAAGAAGCCCATATGTGTGCACAACATTATTCCGAAGAAGAGGAAAAGGAAAGATAGAGAAATAGTCAAGACAGTGAGAGAAACTTTAAAAGTGGCAGGTGCAAGTCTGGGTGAGGAACAGGGAGGCAACAATCTGAAAAGTCATAACCTTTAGGACTACTTTGTTTATATTAATAAGCCTTGAGGAAGATACTAGTAATGTGGAAATTCATAATATACATCAATTTTAGAAAATAAAAACTTACCATGGGACCAACATCCCCATTTTCTCCTTTTTCACCGGGTGGGCCTGGAAGACCCTAAGTAAATAAAAATAGAAAAACAGTAAAATTCATTCATGTATTTAAAAAATATATATTTGTCCAATTTATCATATAGAATTCAAAGTTAAATACAGCTAAATAAGAATGTGGAATTAAGACTCATAAACTATCATCTGTCAAAATACACATAATGCAAATATTGACTATTTGCATACACACTTTGCAAATATTAGGGAATCATATATGTACATTCACAAAATTCATGCTTTGCATAGTATTATACTTTTTTATTTCAATTACAAGAACTAAATACATAATTTGTTCTGGGAATTTATGAATACCTAATCATTTTCTCCATCTTTTATGAGTAGTATATGGAATTAATATTGTAAAAATGTTTTTGAAAAATCTTGCTCCAAATTATTTTAGGACACCTTTTCCCAGTGAGGATTTTATAGATAGGAACAGTTAGACAAAACTCCTTTGAAAATAAATATTCCATCCAACATATGTCCAGGGTTACAAATATCTTCTGAACTCTTGACCTGTTAATTCCACTTCTGGATCTTATAAACTCATAAGGCCATGAGACCTGATATATTGCACTTCCTTTATTTACTCAAATCTATTTCCTTTATGTTCAATTGCAGTGTAATTGCTTCGGGAGAGGTTCTATGCTATTGAATAAAATCAGAGCAGCTGCACTCAGATTTCACCTGGCCCTATCTTTATGGGCCAGCAAAAAAAATTACCGTATTCCCTCTTGATTTTCCTAATTCCCCCCAGCATATCTGTTTATATTTCCTCTTTTATGTTACAATACTTTGTACACATTTGAATCGTACACTTAAAAACACAATTGTACCACTTGTTTGCATACTTATACATATGGGATGTCAAGGTTGTATATTGTCACCCTGCTTACTTATATGCAGAATATATCATGTGAAATGCTGGGATGGATGTAGCACAAGCTGGAATCAAGATTGCCGGTAGATACATCAATAACCTCAGATACACAGATGACACCACCCTTCTGGCAGAAACTGAAGAAGAACTAAAAAGCCTCTTAATGAAAGTGAAAGAGGAGAGTGAAAAAAGTTGGCTTAAAACTCAACATTCAGAAAACAAAGATCATGGCATCTGGTCTGATCACTTCATGGCAAATAGATGGGGAAACAATGGAAACAGTGAGACATTTTATTTTGGGGGGCTCCAAAATCACTGCAGACAGTGACAGCAGCTATGAAATTAAAAGACACTTGCTTCTTGGAAGAAAAACTATGACCAACCTAGACAGCATATTAAAAAGCAGAGACATTACTTTGCCAAAGCTTCCCCGGTGGCTCAGAGGTTAAAGCGTCTGCCTGGAATGCGGGAGATCCAGGTTTGATCCCTGGGTCGGGAAGATCCCCTGGAGAAGGAAATGGCAACCCACTCCAGTACTCTTGCCTGGAGAATCCCACGGAAGGAGGAGCCTGGTAGGCTACTAGTCCATGGGGTCGCAAAGAGTTGGACACGACTGGGTGACTTCACTTAATCACTTAATCAAGGCTATGGTTTTTCCAGTAGTCATGTAAGGATGAGAGAGTTGGACTATAAAGAAAGCTGAGCACAGAAGAATTGATGCTTTTCAACTGTGGTGTTGGAGAAGACTCTTCAGAGTCCCTTAGACTGCAAGGAGATCCAACCAGACAATCCTAAAGGAAATCAGTCCTGCATATTCATTGGAAGGACTGATGCTGAAGCTGAAACTCCAATACTTTGGCCACCTGATGTGAAGAACTGATTCACTGGTAAAGACCCTGATGCTGGGAAAGATTGAAGGCAGGAGGAGAAGGGGACGACAGAGGATGAGATGGTTGGATGGCATCAACAACTCAATGGACATGAGTTTGAGCAAGCTTCAGGAGTTGGTTATGGACAGGGAAGCCTGGTGTGCTGCAGTCCATGGGGTCACAGACTATCAGACATGACTGAGCAACTGAACTGAACTGAACTTATGGGACATTGCTCTTTCAGGTCAAGCTTTTGTCTCTAACAACTGGCAGAGCACCAGGGAAAAATAGAGATTTTAATGAAATGTTGAATTTATTTTTTTAATTAATTAATTTTAATTAGAAGCTAATTACTTTACAATATTGTAGTGGTTTTTGCCATACAGTCACATGAATCAGCCATGGGTGTACGTGTGTCCATCAGCAGATGAATGGATAAGAAAGCTATGGTATATATGGTACATATACATGGTATGGACCTAACAGAAGCAGAAGATATTAAGAAGAGGTGGCAAGAATACACGGAAGAACTGTACAAAAAAGATCTTCACGACCCAGATAATCATGATGATGTGATCACTAATCTAGAGCCAGACATCTTGGAATGTGAAGTCAAGTGGGCCTTAGAAAGCATCACTACGAACCAAGCTAGTGGAGGTGATGGAATTCCAGTTGAGCTGTTTCAAATCCTGAAAGATGATGCTGTGAAAGTGCTGCACTCAATCTGCCAGCAAATTTGGAAAACTCAGCAGT
>SJYT01056654.1:124494-182795 GCA_006410635.1 Cephalophus harveyi
AGATCCAACCAGTCCATTCTGAAGGAGATCAGCCCTGGGATTTCTTTGGAAGGAATGATGCTAAAGCTGAAACTCCAGTACTTTGGCCACCTCATGTGAAGAGTTGACTCATTGGAAAAGACTCTGATGCTGGGAGGGATTGGGGGCAGGAGGAGAAGGGGACGACTGAGGATGAGATGGCTGGATGGTATCACGGACTCTATGGACGTGACTCTGAGTGAACTCCAAGAGATGGTGATGGACAGGGAGGCCTGGCGTGCTGCCATCCATGGGGTCGCACAGAGTCGGACACGACTGAGCGACTGAACTGAACTGAACATATACACAATGGAATATTACTCAGCCATTAAAAAGAATACATTTGAATCAGTTCTAATGAGGTGGATGAAACTGGAGCCTATTATACAGAGTGAAGTAAGTCAGAAAGAAAAACACCAATACAGTATCAGTTCAGTTCAGTTGTTCAGTTATGTCCAACTCTTTGTAACCCCACAAACCGCAGCACACCAGGCCCAATACAGTATAGTAATGCATGTATATGGTATTCAGAAAGACGGTAACAATAACCCTATATGCAGGACAGCGAAAGAGACACAGATGTACAGAACAGTCTATTGGACTCTGTGAGAGAGGGTGAGGGTGGGATGATCTGAGAGAATAGCATTGAAACATCTATACACCATATGTGAAATAGTTTTCCAGTCCAAGTTCGATGCATGAGACAGGGTGCTTGCAACTGGTACACTGGGATGACCCAGAAGTATGGGATGGGGAGGGAGGTGAGAGGGGGGTTCAGGATGGGGAATGCATGTACACCCATGGCTGATTCATGTCAATATATGGCAAAAACCAATACAATATTGTAAAGTAATTAGCCTCCAATTAAAATAAATAAATTAAAAAAAGAAAAAAGTAATCTTGAATAGATAGATGATATTTGATATTTTTATCCTTATCTTGTTATATTTCAGTTTTTAAATGCTGGTAATAAGCCACTAAATTGTTTTTGTGATGTACCAATTCCATATGACTCNGCTGATTCATGTCAATATATGGCAAAAACCAATACAATATTGTAAAGTAATTAGCCTCCAATTAAAATAAATAAATTAAAAAAAGAAAAAAGTAATCTTGAATAGATAGATGATATTTGATATTTTTATCCTTATCTTGTTATATTTCAGTTTTTAAATGCTGGTAATAAGCCACTAAATTGTTTTTGTGATGTACCAATTCCATATGACTCTCAGTTTGGAAAGAGGATACTTTACTGAGTATATTTGTAAATTTTTTAATGTTCTGTATACTCATTTGTATGAGGAAATCTTAATTACTGATTTATAATAACACATACCAGAATTTCATTTATTTTTTCTCATTTGTAGGTTAGATGTCTAGGAAAATAGCCTATCATATGTACTTGCCAAATGGTTATCATCAACTGATGCTAGCTTCTGGAATTACTAGAGAAGTTCCTGGGAGGAAATAGCCAGGTAGTGTTTCCAATTTTATCCTGCTTAAAGATAATCTGAAAGAGGTCACTAAAATTTTAGATTCCAAGATCCACAACCAAAGAGATTCTAATTCATTGATGGAGAACATGAACTCAAATTCTTAAAAAGACAAGTAGATTTTTAACACAGATGAAATAAACATTTCAGTTTAAGCCCATTTCCTTAAGTACTAAGCATTACAATGTAAACATAATTAAGCTCTTATAAACACCACATAAATTAACAATCACATTCCTTATATCCCACCAACTGTAGTATACAGTGCATCTGATTTGTGATTTCCAAATTGAATGTTATATATTAGTTCATAGTTGTCTTATAACATGTCTAGTCTGCATTGCCATTTTTATTTATGCATGTTATTCTTGATATTAGTTCAGTAGAAACCATCCAATAGAAAAATATTGAAATATTTATCTCTTTTTACGAAGTTTGATTATAGTTCAAATTCTCTTGCATTGCAGGCGGATTCTTTACCAGCTGAGCAACAGGGGAAACCTGAGAATACTGGAGTGGATAGCCTAACCCTTCTCCAGCAGATCTTCCTGACTCAGTCATTGAATTGGGGTCTCCTGCATTGTAGGGTTATTCTTTACTAACTGAATTATCAGGGAAGCTCCAAGTTTAGACAGAATATTCTTATTATTCAAATCAGTAGAAACACATTGAGTCAAATCCTTTTTTTGCAGCAACTAAATGTGCAAAATGGCACTCCGGTGTTAATCAGTTTTCAAATGTCCCAGCACTTTTCTAAGGTGTAATTTATGCACAGAGAGATTCTGCTATAAGATCTGTTAATTTAAAATAATTTACCTCTTAAATGATGAAATAAAAAATGAATTCAGGCCAAGAACTCTCATTTTATGTGTGTACTTCATATGGAGACAAATAGTAAGCAACTAGACTACTACATTATTATTATTAATGTCTAATATAATTGCTAACATCTATTCTGCCACAAAGACTCAATTAAAGGATGAAGACACAATTGCGAGCATGTTAATTACATTAACATCTTTTTGGATTCCTGATTTAAAGAGGTATTCTGGGAAAATATAATCAATTTTTTGGGGAATTGATTTCTTGAGTCACCTTCATCAAGATCATATTTCTTACTCTGTGTAAATGAACACTTTTAAAGATACAATATTTTGTAAATATAAGTTACAAGGCACCTTTTTAATCATGAGAACTAAATTTCTAAATTACAACCTTATAGAATTCAGAATAATCAGTTAAATGAAAAAGCAGAAAATGAATGGTAATATATACATCAGCAATCTAATTTCTAATGCCTCCTTATTTTCAAATATATGTGCTACTCATACAATTGTGAAGAAGGAAATGGCATCCCACTCCAGTATTCTTGCCTGGAGAATCCTGTGGACAGGGGAGCCTGGTTGGCTGCTATCCACAGGGTCGCATAGAGTCAGACATGATTGAAGTGACTTAGCAGCTTAGCAGACGCATGCATGCATGCATTGGAGAAGGACATGGCAACCCCTCCAGTATTCTTGCCTGGAGAATCCCAGGGACGGGGGAGCCTGCTGGGCTGCCACCTATGGGGTGGCACAGAGTCGGACACGAGTGAAGCGACTTAGCAGCAGCAGCAGCATACATACTGATATATATTGTTTCGGATTGCTTATTTACTATCACCTAATAAGTATGGCACCCCACTCCAGTACTCTTGCCTGGAAAATGGGGTCGCTAAGAGTCCGATACGACTGAGCGACTTCACTTCCACTTTTCACTTTCCTGCATTGGAGAAGGAAATGGCAACCCACTCCAGTGTTCTTGCCGGGAGAATCCCAGGGACGGGGGAGCCTGGTGGGCTGCTGTGTATCGAGTCGCACAGAGTCGGACATGACTGAAGTGACTTAGCAGCAGCAATAAGTATAAATGGGGCTTCCCTGCTTTCTCAGAGGTAAAGAATTTGCCTGTCAATGCAGGAGACCCAAGTTCAATCCTTGGGTTGGGAAGATCCTCTAGAGAAGGAAATGACAACCCTCTTCAGTATTCTTGCCCATGAAATCCGTGGACAGAGGAACCTGGTGGGCTATAGTCTATGGGATCACAAAGAGCTGGACACAACTGAGCAACTAAATGACAGCAATAAGAATAAAAGGGTTAAATGAAAATATGATATGACACTTTTATACTACCCAAGTTGAAAAGAAACTATTTTGGCAATAAAAAATGTAGAAAATTACAATATTATGTTCACTAGTAGACATCCATTGAGGACTATAACAATAATTATTATATTTAATAATGTAGCATATAATTATATACTAATAAGGTACTTAATATTAAAAATTATTATGAACTAGATGATTTAATCATTTCTATAATTGCTAATGTTGCATAACTAGTATACATATGTACCCAAATGTCAAAAATTTTATGATCTTTTAGAGAATCACTAGGTAAGTATCGAATAAACAAGTGGCAGAAGAAAGCCAGATGTTTCCACAGTTTGTACGAAGGAGTTAACATCATGTGGAAGAAAGACAACTCAGACAGATATCTACTATGCAATGTTTTGCCTAACAACCCAGTTATAAGCTATATTTAAAGACAATATCTTGGCCTACAATGTTTTACAATATAATACTTTCTAATGGGTTTACTAAAATACAAATTATAATTCTAAGAAGTTGTTTTAAAGATTATTTTAATCATTTAAGTTATTTAAGTGATTGGAGCTGAAGCTCCAATACTTTGGCCACCAAATGCGAAGAACTGACTCTTTGGAAAAGACCCTGATGCTGGGAAAGATTGAAGGCAGGAGGAGAAAGGGATGACAGAGGATGAGATGGTTGGATGGCATCACTGACTCCATGGACATGAGTTTGAGCAAGCTCTAGGAGTTGGTTATGGACAGGGAAACCTGGAGTGTTGCAGTCCATGGGGTTGCAGAATCAGACATGACTGAGCGGCTAAACTGAACTGAATGTTAATTTGTTTATTTTACCTATTGTGAAAGTGTTAGTCACTAGGTCCTGCCTGACTCTTTGTGACCCCGTGGACTGTAGCGTGCCAGATGCTAAAGCTGAAACTCCAATACTTTGGCCACCTCATGTGAAGAGTTGACTCATTGGAAAAGACTTTGATGCTGGGAGGGATTGGGGGCAGGAGAAGGGGACGATTGAGGATGAGATGGCTGGATGGCATCACTGACTCGATGGACTCAAGTCTGAGTGAACTCCAGGAGTTGGTGATAGACAGGGAGGCCTCGTGTGCTGCGATTCATGTGGTCACAAAGAGTTGGACACGACTGAGCGACTGATCTGATCTGATCTGATCTGATCCTCTGTTTATAGAATTCTCCAGGCAAAAATACTGGATTGGGTAGATATTCGCTTCTCCAGGGGAATCTTCCTGACCCAGGGATAGAACCCAATCTCCTACTTGATAGGTAGATTCTTTATGATCTGAGCCACCAGGGAAGGGAAGCCTATTTTACCTCTTATTGCTTAACACTTGCTGTTGGCAGTTTCTGTTAATAGTTACAATTGTGTGTGTGTGCGCGCGCGCTCAGTCACTTAGTCGTGTTTGACTCTGCCGCCTCATGGACTGTAGCCCACCGGCTCCTCTGTCCCTGGAATTGTCCAGGCAAGAATGCTGGAGTGAGTTATCATTTCCCACTCCAGAGGATCTTCCCCACCCAGAGACGGAACCAGTCTCTTGTGTCTACTTCACTGGCAGGAAGATCCTTTACCACTAGCACCACCTGAGAAGCCCCAGCTGTGACTGACAGTTTGCTATTTCTCAAAAGGCTCTTAGTTTCTGCTAGCCATCTGGAGTACTAATTTTCCTGCTATGAGATATGTGAAAGAAACTTTCTAACATTGTGATTTTCAATATACACTTAAAGAAGCTTGTCATTCATTTTCCATATACAATGAGAATGAAGAAAACCAGTATTAAACCTAAGGTGGGGCTAAATAATCTCCAGAAACAGAAACCAAGGCTAATGCAGTTTCAGAAAAATTAATAGTAATTGGTAAAAAGCAGTTAAAGTTCAGATATATGTTTAAGTAAAATTGTTATTATACTTAAAAACCAAGTTTCTAGATAGAAAAAAGGACCACTGCTTTGTTTTACATCCACCAGAAAACCTGGTAGGACAAGTAAGTGGGAATGACTGGATGTGCAATGCAGAAAACATCTTACCTGAAGACCTATGGGACCAGGAGGTCCTGGGAAACCTCTTGCACCCTCATCACCTTTTTGTCCAAACATCCCCTGCTGACCTCTGGGACCTGGTTCACCATCACCTCCCTAGAGAGGACCAATACAAATGATCACAAACTGGAAAAATCATGATTCTGCCATAAGACATCATAAAAATATAATAATTTCTCATTTAATCAAAGTTGGTCTATTATAAGCAACCAAGTGATAAGTAGGTAAAATTTGTATTATCTGCTGCAAATATGCCATTGTTTGCTTTGCTTTACATTATTTGATTATGGAATATGACTGATTTTGATTTTTCTCATGTTTACCAAGTGAAATAAGAGCTATGTAACGAGGGAAAATAATGTTCAGAATTTCCTACAAATTAAGTACTTCCCAACTGGTTATTAGCTATCTTCCAATGAAGTCACAGTGTTTTTTATTTATAAAGATCAAGTTGGCTACCTATATTAGATAATTTAAACTTGATTCAATGTTAAGCATACAAACAAACCTATTACCACATGAAATCGGCTGGTTATGTGACAGTTCATGGATCTATCTAATCAGAGAATAGTAAGGACTTAAGATTTGCTGAACAAAGAGGAGCACTTACAGCAATTCCAGGGGCACCAACTGGACCTTGAAGACCTGGGGGACCAGGAGGACCCTGAAATGAAATAAAAATCAGCAAATTTGAAATTGAAGCCAAAATAGCCTCAGTTATCTAGTACAGAACATTTGATTGATCAAAATCTATTAAGCCTCTATACACTTCTTGGGGAAAAAGGTTTTTGCATTTAGTGCAGTCAACCATTATTTATTTTACTTCTTGAGCCTCAGACTTGCTTACTTGCAATCTCTTTTAAATTGGCAGTTATTGAAAACATTCTTATCTGTAATACTGTTGATATTTAAAAAAGGGTTTCTATGCTAATATTTATAAATCATGTCAAAGTTTCACACTTGAAAACTTTCAAAATACCAGATTTCTTTAGTGAGATATCTATGTGTCAAAAAGAGACATGAAAGTGTTCATATATAAGATATTTTCCAAGAGAAAAATAGGTTGTGGGGAATTCTATATAGACAGAAAGTAATGATATATGAAAACTTGGAATTTTTCTCATATGTAAAAACATGCAAATTCAGTGTTATGTATTCAGTAAACCAGAACTCCTTATTTTAAGCAATAGATTTCAGTAGCTTTACGAGTCTTCCATGCATAAATATATTTTCTTAACTGTTTTCTTTTCTTTTTTTTTTTTACACAGTCAGGCACTATAAAAGATCCAGACACTAGAGTCATGGAATTGTACTGCTCTTTTTCTTAAAACTGCCACACATTGGGTACAATGTTTGAAGCCTAGGCTCTGGAGATGTGGTTGAGGGACCAGCAGGGTTCATTTCAGGTTTCCACTAGGTCAGTATCTTTTTCATAGCAACACAAAGATGTTATCTGTCTTTAAACTATATGGTATTTGAACTAACAATGTAAAAGCAATGGAGGGAAAAATTGCAGATAGTTTAGTCTCATTCTGAGGTTTTAAGGTTTGAATTATTTCATTTCTTAACACAAAGTTTTGAAAAGTGATTTTATTAGAATTGACCGAATCTCAAACTGAATAGTTACCGCAGAGGTAATATAGTAGTAATATTATAGGGAGACATAAGGAAATAGTAATATGAAAAAATATCCATGGTCAATAGCAAAAGAAAATAAATTAATAAATTCCCCTCAATAAGAAGTAGGAAACTCACGTTTTCTCCTTTGTCACCCTTGCTGCCTTTTTGTCCTGGTTCACCAATTTCACCCTGAATTTGAAATATTTGAATTAAAATTTATATCTAATATGCCATACCTGCCATTGTATTATGATCACTATCATCTATGACTAAATTATGTGCTAACATTTAATGTCACTATTTAAATTGGAAAAGCCTAGTGATCACTCTCCTGTATTGTCTAATATTGCTGTCTAGAATTGATAAGCATACAGAAAAGCAAAAGTCAACTGAACTCTGAGGAATATTACAGCTGGGATTTTCAATTCACAAAATCAATTTCATCTGAAATATCACCAGTACAAACTGATAATGGAAATACACTGATTTATATAAAAATATAATTACATATTAATCAAAAATCAGTCTATTTTTTCTCCTAGTTTTCCAACTGCTAAAGTATAATGCATTATCAGCACACTGGTTAACAAATTTTGTTATATAATTTCACAGTAATGCTAGAAAGTATATTCAATTCAAACACAACACAGCTATACATTTAAAATCAAGAGCTTAGAATCTTCACTTACACAGTAAGAAATAGAAAAGTACAGGATTATCAAATATGCATGCAGCTCATTCTTCAGTTTTAACTCTACAATATCCAAGACACTGTGGTTAAATGTATACAACTAATTAATTTCACATTTATATGAGAAACATTAAAAACAGATAAGAGTTTTTGGCATCTGCTAATTTTTCTCACTACCATTGTTCTTGTCTTGTTTAGATCCCACATACTATTTCACAGGAAAATTCTAATTCTAAGCCCCTAAATTAAAACTTTTGAGCACAAGAAAGCTATATTGAAACTTTGAAAAATATATCTTTAGCTTTTATATCTAATCTTAAGAAAGATTATATCTAGGATTTTTGAGAAAAGATTTATTTTTCATGGTATGTACTAACATAAATAAAGAGTGCTCACCTTGTCTCCATCTTCTCCAGGGGAGCCAGCAGGCCCCGCAGGCCCCGGGAGACCCACAGGGCCTTGTACTCCATCTCTCCCTGCCGGACCTTGGGGACCTTTTTCTCCCTGCATTGAAAATCCACCAAGTCATTACTTGGCTGTAAGAAACTTATGAATTTGCCACTCATAATTTATAAGTGAAGCTACAAGAGTCATACCCTGGCTTCCATATTTAACAAGGAAATTGTTTTGATTTTCACCCAAAATGCATTTTCTCCGTAGCAAATGATAACATGAAATATCCCGCATTCTTTCGAGACTAAAAACACTACCATTGCTAACCATTTATGAATCTCATAAAAAATAATCAACAATCAACAAAAATAATCAATAGAATTTTCCTTTGAACCACACATTTTCAAATCAAGCATTATATATTAAAAATCAGATGCTTAATGTTTTTGAAAAGTTACTGACCCTTTATGTTCTGTATTGCTACTGAAATAGCTGGGCAGTGGCTGGTAGGCCTCAAAAACCATAAAATGCATTTGCTTACATGCCCAACTTTATAATATGCTTTATGTGTAGATGTTTTTCATTTTTAACAAATGTTTCATGAATTTTTCTAGATTTTGGTATTTTGATTTTCTTGCTTTTGATTCAGAATGAAAAGGTTGTTAGCTTCTTAAAATTTTTTTTTTTATCTTTTGACAGTGGCATTATTTTGTTCTTTTAAAATTTAAGTATATTGTATAATTGAAAAAGTAGAGCCTTGGTAATGAAGATGGCAAAAATTCCTTTCCTAAAAGTGAAGACCTCATCAGTTTTGCAGTTATTTTTTTTATTGTACTTGGTAGTTCTATCTTTCCTCCTGTTATACAATCTGGGAATCCATGTTGTTAGTTCCTGCCTTTACATTATCCTGGCCCCACTATCTACCCACTTCCCTGTCCCTTACCACCTCCTTCCCAAGTTTATCTTTTGAATATATTTACTTCACTTTATCTCCACCATTAATATTTTATCCCAAAATACTAGTAGCCTTTCTCTGAACTGTTGAAATACCTCCTTCCTATCTCACATCTATTCTTAACTTCCAAACTATTCCCTATGTTGTAACCAGAGAGACAGATAATCTTAACAACATTCTTGAGTCAATTCACTTGTTTACCATCCCTAAGATAAAGAGCAAGCTGCTAGTGCAGTCTCCCCATTACCTGGTTTCTACTGCCTCTGCCACTGCTCTGTATTTCAACTCCTCTAGATCTTCTTTTAAACTTGATGACATTTCCTTCCTGTTACTTGGCCTGAGCACGTGTTGTTCATTTGCCTGGAATGCCCCTAGGAGGACCCTCCACTTAGTTAATTCCTCCTCATCTTTTACATTCCATCATCAATGCCCTGTCCAAGGAAAGGCTCTGACTCCAGCTGAGGTCTTTCTGTCATAATCTGATATACATCAGTACATTTCTTTACGTCATTAACCAGAGTTTGTAATTATACATGTACTTAGTGATTCTTTGATTATTTTCCAATGCTCCATCAGACAATAAACTGTGAGAGAAGAAACTTTTTGTATTCCATTGTATCTTCCTGGTCATGGCCCATGATAGCCATTTAAGGAGTATTAGTTGAATTAATCTATTGCTTAATGATAAAAATAAATATCTATAAAATAACTTTTACAAGTTTATTACTTTATTGGGTTCCATACAATCTCAGCTTTCAAAACTATGTCATAATCATCATTTAATAATATCCCCATTATCACACTGGAGACCTTTTATTTCATTCAAATTAAATATTACAATGTCACAAGCCTATCTCCACTCATAAAATGTGTTATGCTATTCACAGTGACTGTCACTACTTTGAACACATCAACTGATTCAGATATTTCTCACTAAATTGAATTTCCTACAGAATCTGAACTCCAAAAATTGAATCTATGAGAGTATGTGTAAATTAAATTAATTCTTATTTGCCTTTGTTATAGTACACATAATCGCTTGCCAGGAATCACCTGCTGTTTATTTCTTTTGATCCTGGTATGAGTAGAATCAAGGATAATCTTTCAACAGATCTATAACAATCTAAATTTAGATTCTTCATTTTACAACCCTGCAAGATGGTAAATGCCTTCCCTATTATGGATATCTTAGCCCATAACCTACAGGACTACCAGAAACATCGCTGACCTCTCCTTAAGCAATGTGTATTTCATTACTTCTACTTTTTCATCAATATTAATAGCTGAATATTACATTAACACTGATAAAATTAGCTAATCATCCCCATGTCCTTTGTTTGACTCTGTGTGAACTTAGCCTTATCCACACCCTCATCTTTTATTATAATTCACCAAATCCATCCCTTCTGATTCAAAAGCTAATTTATGCATTTATTTTCTAGTTATTAATTAATCTTTTGATGAAAACTCTGGTTTACACTCAATGATGATGATGATCCTACAAAGTGAAAGAACTACAGTTTCATCTACTCATCGCAAAATATTAAGGTATTTTTTTTCAGAGGTAAGGAAACAAAGGTTTAGAGATATTAACTTATCCCAAATAATGAACAAAATAAATAATATAACTGAGCTCCCAGCTCAATTCTTATTGGCTCAAAGCCAGCAAGGTTAGTTTACTCTGACATCCTTACTTCCTCACTTTTCATTGATTATTTCTTATTATTTGTTAAGTAGATAAATATAAACTGAAAATGAAAGTGAAGTCGTGTCCGACTCTTTGTGACTCCATGGACTATAGCCTACCAGGCTCCTCTGTCCATGGGATTTTCCAGGCAATAATACTGGAGTGGGTTGCCATTTCCTTTTCCAGGGAGATAAATATAAGTAAAGTAAGTAAGTAAAGTCATTCAGTCGTGTCCAACTCTTTGTGACCCCGTGGACTGCAGCTCACCAGGCTCTTCAGTCCATGGGATTCTCCAGGCAAGAATATTGGAGTGACTTGCCCTTTCCTTCTCCAGGGGATGTTCCCGACCCAGGGATCAAACCCGGGTCTCCCGCATCGGAGACAGACGCTTTAACCTCTGAGCCACCATAACTGCATCACAATAATAGTAATAACCAGAGGCAATGCATTCAATTTTGCTGGTACTCCCACCTCCTGACTCCCTATTCTAGGCTCAGGCTTAACTGAAGTGTTCTGTATGCACTTATTCCACTCCTTTATCATCCACCTTCTTTTTGAACCCCACTGAAATTACCCTGAAGTCTTGAATGCCCAATGGCCAAATCCTGGTCTGTCTTATCTTTTGTTCTCAACTTTGAGTATTCTTGATCACTTACAACATTCAACAAAGGAAACTCTTTTCTCTCTTGGCCTTCAGGATGGTGTGCCACTGGATATATTCCAAATCACTCACAGACAGTCTCTCTTGCTCTCCCTCTTACTGGATCCTTTCAGAACTCTCACCATTATAATTTTCCCTAAGAAGCCTAGACCTTTATTCTCTTCCCTCAATACTGCATCAAATGGAGACTCAATAATACAGTTCCTACATCAAACTTATTCTAAATAATTCCCAGATTTGCAATGCTGACATGGATCATTTTCTCTTCAATTATATTTACATGTTCTTGAAACTGAAAATAATGTTTCCTTGTATCTACACCTACTAATGCAATTTTCCCTAAGAAGTCTAGACCTTTATTCTCTTCCCTCAATACTGCATCAAATGGAGACTCAATAATACAGTTCCTACATCAAACTTATTCTAAATAATTCCCAGATTTGCAATGCTGACATGGATCATTCTCTCTTCAATTATATTTACATGTTCTTGAAACTGAAAATAATGTTTCCTTGTATCTACACCTACTAATGCCTAATCAATTTATGATCAATATATTGACTTCACTGTGTTTTGGATCTGGCATCCCCCCATTTCTATAGCAGTCTCAGATGTACTATCCACATAGCTTCCTATCTGTAGTCCTTCAATCCAGTACCTCCCTAATACAATTAGTAGATTTCTTCAATAATCATTCTTTCCATCAAAATATTTCTATCAGTGTACTTAGGTAGAAAAAGTTTTAGCTTTCTTTTCTTTACCTACTTTCCAGCACCCCCTATTCCTCCAAGTTTCCTATCTGGATGATTAATTTGGGGATACAGTTTAGGGCAGTTATTGCCAGAGGTCATATGGATATTCATGGCTCTCGTTTTCCATTTTCTCCCTTCCAAGGTGGTTGTTTCATAGGTAAATAGACCAAGGACTTGCCTTTCATAGATCACTATCTTGTCTTTCTTTCTTTATGCAACCCTTAACTTACTGATAGTTATATGACAAATTATAATACAAGTTGTTCAGGGGAGTTAAGAATCAAAATTTATATTTGGGTTTAGGAAGAGGTAAAAGGCTTCATGTAACATCTAAGCCAACGTCTCCATCAGTTTTTATTAAACTTCTGCATGGAGGTTTATGAATACTTTCACCCCACACTTCTATAAGAATGTTATGCTACTATCTTCAATGCTGTTTAATAAAAGAACAATAGAATGAACATCTTGGACTTTTTTTCATGGTGGGAATAATTGAGAGAGAATGGATGGGCAGAGCATTCTCCTTTCCCTTCCGACTCATACTATCAACTAATACCAAAACCCAGGCCAAATCTTAACTCTTAAAAAGGCTTTTGATCAATAATTTCTCCTCTACATCACCAAGTAACTTATTATAACTTTCAATACTTTTCCATATTCTTACATTTATTTCAATATTTTACTTTTTCTTCATAAGTTCTAGGTATTTAACCAAGTTAAAACCCAGAATTCAATTATCTTCAGGGAATTCTGGACTTCTCCAATAAGTATTAGAGAGTCTCAATACACTTAAAGCAATGTATATCTTTTTCTCTGTATACATTCTCCATTGTGCTGTGCCAAAATATGAGTGCCCTGGATTTTTGAATGAAAATCAAAAATGTCCTGAATGAATGAAATGTCCTGAATCTGTGTTTTATATCCCCTTCCAGTGCACAGTATACTATAAAGGTTTTATAGACAAATCTTTAGTTTCTGAGATTGGTTAGAAATTATACAAATTCTAAGAGAGAGACAAAGAACAATTTTTATGCTTTTCCATTAACATCTTAGAAAACAATGTCTAAATTTTCTTCAAATGTATTTGAAGCTGGAAATGTATTGCTTTAAAAAATTTTCAGCAATTAAAAATGCTTTTTCTGTCACCCAAAAATTCCACCCACCCTAATCATTCTAAGTGTTTCTAAAAGGTAGTAGATTACAGAAAAACAGTCATTGTAATTTGAAAATACTAAAAAAATCACAAACATTAATGTCAATGGACAATGAAAGCAACGTGCTAAATCAGACTCAACTTGCTAAACCTAAGGCCTTAGTGATAAAAAGGTATTTTGAAGATTATAGGTTTAAACTAAGTTATATATGTTAAGACTTACATATACACAAAAGTATTGAACTATATTTTTGCTTATGATGGTCAGCAACTTTTATATACATTTACTGGGTTTTTGCTTTAACTATGGAGGATGAGAGAAAGCTTTAACTTTCTTTGTTGAAAATTAATATGATTAAATCAAAAACAGTAACAAGATTAGGAAAGAAAGCTTGATGATGAAACATAAATCTAATGAATATAATACATTGATTATTTAAATATAAAATTTTTAAATAGTAGATATAAGATAAAATAATTGACCAGATATTTTCCACCTCTTTCATTGTAGATCAAAACATAAATTACATAAAAAAGGGCAGCCACTTCCTATGTGTTTCACTTATAGACTATGAAAGTGATTGGAAATGAAGTTGTATATTGGAAATGAAGTATAGTTTTGTATAGGAGTGAAAAGTGTTCATTTTTCTAACTCTATGCTGTATAGTTTTAATCAAAAGTCCAATTTTAAAAGGACTTTTAAAAGGAGCAAAATCAGAAGCTTTTACATTAATAATATCCAATTCCCTCACAGGTATTAGGGTTTCATAAGGTGTGGAAAATGTCATCTTACTTAATTGAATTTGAAGTTTTCTGTATTATAAATACAAAAGAAGTGTGTTTACATGGCAGGCACATATGCAGAAAGAATGCAGTGGAATATGAAGAGCTAATATCCTTGAATAAAAAGTAATAACTTGTGCAGGGTGGCAATATATTTCCTCCTTGAAATTACTTACTGGAGCACCTTTCTCTCCAGCTGGACCGGGGGGACCCTGGGGTCCTGGCCGCCCTGGCAAACCAATTGGGCCAGCTGTTCCTGCTGATCCACGTTCTCCTGGTGAGCCCTAATATAGGGGAAAAAAGGTATTTTGTTATTAGAGATGGAAAAAGAGATACTTAGGAATCACTTATTCAGTATTGACATTTTACAGTTTGTATAACATAAAAGTCACTTTCAGATAATTTTAAAATCTCAGAATAATACTCACAATTTAAAAGATTAAATTCTAGCCCCAATATTAAGCACAGATATTAAAGTTAAGAAATACTGATAAGAAGAAAAGTATTTCAAAATAATATATCTTAACATTTTACAGACATTTTCTTTTTCATTTGAGTGTTCCTAATTGTTCACAATGCTTTATAAGACATAAATGCAACAGTACCTTACTATACAATTTTCTCCCTGTATTATCATGAATTGGCAGGTTACACTGTCTAAGACTAACATTTTCAAAATGATTTCTGTACTTCACCTTAAACGCGCTCAATCACAATTTCTAAGTCTTAAAAATAAGCTCAGAAATTGTCATTACATTAACGTACAAAAATAATTTTTTACATAATAAAGTTTAATAATCACTAGCCCAGAGCTTGGACTTTTTCCAAGAGAATAAGTCCTTAAATTTATCTTAGAGTCCTATAGGGATCATTTGGTTTTATTATGAACACTAGACAGATAATTCACATTTGAGTAGATATGTCCATTTGAATTTCAAAATAGATGCCATATGTTTTAATTTATTTTGCTTAAAGAATACCTAATATGTAAAATTTTAGAAAGTGTGGATACTGCCTTCATGTTAAATATCTTATCAAAAATTTTTTAAAAAGTATTATTTATTTATTTTTGCTTTTATTTCCTGTATTCTGGGAGGTGGATCATAGAGGATCCTGCTTTGATTTATGTCGGAAAGTGTTTTGCCTATGTTCTCCTCTAGTAGTTTTATAGTTTCTGGTCTTACATTTAGATCTTTAATCCATTTTGAGTTTATTTTTGTGTGTGGTGTTAGAGAGTGATCTAGTTTCATTCTTCTACAAGTGGTTGACCAGTTTTCCCAGCACCACTTGTTAAAGAGATTGTCTTTACTCCATTGTATATTTTTGCCTCCTTTGTCGAAGATAAGGTGTCCATATGTGTGTGGATTTATCTCTGGGCTTTCTATTTTGTTCCATTGATCTATATTTCTGTCTTTGTGCCAGTACCATACAGGGAAGCCTCAGAGGCTGTCTCTTATACACATCTAGATGTGTATAAGAGACAGATTAAGAAGTCTAGATAATATCATCATTTGAAAACTCAAATGATTTAAAAAGCTGGAAAATGCAGTACTTTCACATTTTTAACTAATATTATTCTGCCTATGTAATTAGAAATAATTTTATTTTACAAATATGAATTATTGACTTTGTTCTAATTTCTATTTTTATTAGCTAGGACACTAATTACATATGAACATAAAAACAATGATAATGACAACAACTTGTTAACATAGTACTTTACAATTTAAAAGTCAGTTTAACATTTATTTGTCACTTTACTCCCAGAAAGATTCCATGGAGCTTTTGGTGCAGCTGTAGAATCTTCCCAACCCAGGAATCAAACCAGGGTCTACTTGCACTGCAGGCAGATTCTTTATTAACTGAACTATCGGAGAAGCCCAGGAATAGAATAGCAGTCTTAAAAGATGAAGAACATAAGAAGTTAAGTGTCCTTCCAGTAATCAGGGAACTAGTCAAGAGCAGTGGAGAAGGCAATGGCACCCCACTCCAGTACTCTTGCCTGGAAAATCCCATGGATGGAGGAGCCTGGTAGGCTGCAGTCCACGGGGTCGCTGAGTCAGACACGACTGAGCGACTTCACTTTGACTTTTCACTTTCATGCATTGGAGAAGGAAATGGCAACCCACTCCAGTGTTCTTGCCTGGAGAATCCCAGGGATGGCGGAGCCCAGTGGGCTGCCATCTGTGGGGTCGCACAGAGTCGGACATGACTGAAGCGACTTAGCAGCAGCAGCAGCAGTCAAGAGCAACCCTGACCAAGGACTCTTCCCTGGGCTTTACTCCACAAAGCCACCCATTGCTTCTCAGAAATGAAGACATTAACAACTCTCAGGGGCTATCGAATTGGAATTTCTCTAAATGTAGCACCTATTCAATTTTATTGAACTATTCCTTGATTGCAGAGGATTGCAAACTATCTCTGTCTTATAATATACATCACCCTGCTTACTTAACTTATATGCAGAGTACATCATATGAAATGTCAGGCTGGATGAAGCACAAGCTGGAATCAAGATTGCTGGGAGAAATATCAATAACCTCAGATATGCAGATGACACCATCCTTATGGCAGAAACTGAAGAAGAATTAAAGAGCCTCATGATGAAAGTGAAAGAGGAGAGTGAAAAAGTTGGCTTAAAATTCAACATTCATAAAACTAAGACCATGGCATCTGGTCCCATCACTTCATGTCAAATAGATGGGGAAACAATGGAAACAGGGAGAGACTTTTTTGGGGGAGGGGCTCCAAAATTACTGCAAATAGCAACTGCAGCCATGAAATTAAAAGACACTTGCTCCTTGGAAGAAAAGCTATGACCAACCTAGACAGCATATTAAAAAGCAGAGACATTACTTTGCCAGCAAGTGTCTGTCTAGTCAAGCTCTGGTTGTTCCAGTAGTCATGTATGGATGTGAGACTTGGACTATAAAGAAAGCTGAGCACCGAAGAATTGATGCTTTGAACTGTAGTGTTGGAGAAGACTCTTGAGAGTCCCTTAGACTGCAAGGAGATCCAAGCAGTCCATTCTAAAGGAGATCAGTCCTGAATATCCATTGGAAGGACTGATGCTGAAGCTGAAACTCCAATACTTTGGCCACCTGGTGCGAAGAACCAACCCACTGGAAAAGACCCTAATGCTGAGAAAGATCGAAAGCAGGAGGAGAAGGAGATGACAGAGGATGAGATGGTTGGATGGCATCACCATTCAATGGACATGAGTTTGAGTAAGCTCCTGGAGTTGGAAAATGGACAGGGAAGTCTTGTCTGTTGCAATCCATGGGGTGGCAAAGAGTTGGACATGACCGAGCGACTGACCTAAACAGAACTGAACTGAGAAGACTACTATGTAATTTCTTGACATTTTTCTGGCTACATACACAAGCTACATAGCGTACTCTTTTTATTTTGTGAGGTATCTGAAAATTAAAGCAATTAAAATGAATAGAAATGATACAAATTTTAGATTATTGGGAACAACTTAAGAGTAACACTAGAAAACTAGTGTTGTCTCATTTTCTTTAAGACAAACTGGACCACTAACTGTTTGTTTTATTATAGGATATTTTAAACTTAGGAGATAGAAATCATTTGAGAAACTTTACTAAAAGTATGGTTAAAAAATCATGGAATTTGAACTTGATATAAACAAGTGACATTTTTGAGCTATAATAAGTATACATTTAAAACAACAGACTCAGGAATTGTGCAGATGGATAATAATTGATCAAGTTATGTGAAATTTTTATTTTTATCAATCACATTACTCAAATATGAAAGAAAAACAATTGCAAAGGAAATTTTCATTTAGTATTTTTTTAGATAACAAGCATCTGCCCCCTGTCAAAATGTTATTTTTAATTTAGTAATATTAAAATATTTTATGTAAAAGAGTCAACCACAAGCAGTGTGACTGTTAACCAGGTGGCAAGACTTTGGGTGAATGATACCAGAGGCCAGTGCAGAAAATAAAAAGGAGAATAGTCTGAGTGCATTTAACAGGTACAATCCTAAAAGTGAAAGGAATGCAAAGGTCAGTCTTATAAGTGACAGAGAAGTCAAAGAGGAAAAGTGGAGGAAGAGGAGAAGGGCAGGGGAGATAGTAAAATGGACAATGTGTGATGGAGGAAGACAAGGAGAAAAAGAAGAGCAAGGACACTGAAATTGAGAGAAACACAAATGTGTGCCCTGAATTACAGAAAAGAGAGGGATAAAAATTTCAGCAATGAAAGTAGTCTTTTTTGGTAAAAGTGTAAACAGAAGAGTCACAAGTGGCAAAGTAGTAAATAATCTGCCTGCTATTGTAGGAAATGCAAGAGATGCGGGTTTGATCCTTGGGTTGTGAAGATACCCTGGAGGAGGAAATGGCAACCCACACTCCAGAATTCTTGCCTGGAGAATCCCATGGACAGAGGAGCCTCACGGGCTACAGTCCATGGGGTCAGAGAGTCAGATGCAACTGAGCATGCACACACACACACACATACACACACACAAACACACATAAACAGAAGACAGTGTGACTAGAGTGATTCTTTTTCATTCCAAGAAAACACTGTCATCCTTAAAGATTAGTCTTTACTTATCTGAAAATCTAATTTCTTGAGGATCAATGTGCATACAAGGTGGCTGTATTGGATTTTTAACATTTTACCTATAGAATCACACACAAGCATTACTACCCATTAGAGTTATCAATCTAAACTAAGTATCCAATTTAAGTGCTGGGATATTTCTTTTGCAATTGATGATACAAGTTGTAAAGAGATACATTTTAACTTCTCAGGCCATGAAATCTTTCTCTTTGATCCTGTTTTAAATTTAAATCCCAGCTTTTCAAAGACTACCTGAGGAAGACATCACTTTAAACTGTGTTGAGATTGACAGTTATGAGACCAAAATGATAAAAGAAGAGATTCACTAGAAAGCAGATGTGTATTTTAAGAGAATATATTATTTTCCAACTGCTAATGATGCTACTAAACACTTATTGTATTAAGTACTTTACATGTGCAATATAATTTAACTCCTGTGCAACTTGTTTATTTCTCAGGTAAAGGCCATAAGGCTCAGGGTCTCATTCATGTGCCTTGTTTCAGTTTCCTCCTGCAATACAGAGTACTTCATAATGGTGAAGAAAAAATTCCTAATTGTTTGTACCACTATAATTCACACATATTATGCTAAATTTTAATAAGTATAAGAAATAGAAGCCAATCAAAGCCACTTGTACCAGAATTAGCTCATGTCATTTGAATACTTTCTAAAATGAGAAAGAATTAATGACAATGCTTATTGCCTTTGTCCAAATAGTTATACAGTTCATTTGAATTGTGCTATATAAAACTCAATAGAATTTTTGCCCTTTGTCACTATGGTTTATTATTTTATTTTAATTTTTATAATGAAGAATTATTTTTAGTTTTGAGAACTATTTAACACATGTGACAAAATAGGACTTTTTCATTACCTTCCAGCTCTGATTTCCACTTTCTTATATGTAGAAATATGTGAAATCAGTGAAAGAGGAGAGTGAAAAAGCTGGCTTAAAAGTCAACATTCAAAAAACTAAGATCATGGCATCTAGTTCCATCACTTCATGGCAAATCGAAGGGGACAAAATGAAAGCAGTGACAGATTTTATTTTGTTGGGCTCCAAAGTAACTACGGGCAGTGACTGCAGTCATGAAATTAAAATATGCTTGCTGCTTGGAAGGAAAGCTATGACAAACCTAGACAGCATATTAAAAAGCAAAGACATCACTTTGTTGAAAAAGATCCATAGCAAAAGCTATGGTTTTGCTAGTAGTCAAGGATGAACGTGAGAGTTGGACCATAAAGAAGGCTGAGGGCTGAAGAATTGATGGTTTCAAACTGTGGTGGTGGGGAAGACTCTTGAGAGTCCCTTGGACTGCAAGGAGATCAAACCAATCAATCCTAAAGGAAATCGGCCCTGAATATTCACTGGAAGGACCGATGCCGAAGCTGAATTTCCAATACTTTGGCCACCTGATGCGAAGAGCTGACTCACTGGAAAAGACCCTCCTATTGAAAAAGATTGAAGGCAAAAGGAGAAGAGGGTGGTAGAGGATGAGATGGTTGGATAGTATCACTGACACAATGGACATGAATTTGAGCAAACTCCACGAGAGAGTGAGGTACAGGGAAGCCTGGCATGCTGCAATCCTTGGGGTCAAAAAGAGTTAGATAAGACATACAGAAGTCTAAATAGCTTGAGTTCATGCATTTTTTGAGAACATATTTATCCTTTATCTTCTCAGAAAAATATTAATATAATCACACTCAAGAATTTTTTTGTTTACTTTACATTTTAGATTGTTATGTGAAAATTGTTTCTATGTGAAAATACTAAATCTCTCATTATCCCTCTAAGACCATGTGCCCATTTTTACATCTGATTGTTTGGTCCCATTTATCTTCTACCTTGGACAGTCCTTGGTCTTTTCCTGTACTGTTAAAATTCCAACCACTCTTTATGCTCAGGATGACAAACTTCTCTCTCCAAAGTTGTATTATTCTGAGAATTTAAATCATGAGACATCATTCTAAATATTCCTTACACAGTTACCATTGTACCCTAGGTTTTCTACTATTATTTTCTTAAAGCATTAATACAGCATTTGTAACTGAATTTTGTCCTGTAAATACTCATGATTAGATTTCATCATGAATATTTCCAAAGCTTAAAATAATAACTGTATGTATTACATAACTATAAATAATAATATACTTAAGAACATAATGATATAATTAGATATATGCAAATATGTATAGTTGGTAGATATAATATACTATCTTTATTGCCAACTTTACTATTGTAATTATTCCCTGAAGCATCCCTAATATTAAATTTCAGATTGCCATCTTGCTTGTGAAACCTGCACTAAGATTAACAATAAAAACATTTTCCTTCCTTGAAGTTAAAAAAAAAATGCTTATAATCTTGTCACAGCTCATTAACTATGAAACAGTGGATTAAAACAAGAAGAGACATTTCCAATGAATATTTGTGCCCTAAAGTACAATTGCAATTTCCTTTCCCATTAGTTATTTCAAACATACTATGTCTAGATATTTTTGATAACAGCATATTCTGCAATGATTTTATATTACATATCTATAAATGGAAAAGTGAAAATCTCTGATGATACCTATTGGTTAAACACATGCTATTACAAACTCACGAATCTAATTTAAATATTCCCAGGTCATCTTTTAAAAGAATAAGTCTTACGAATCCTTTAATCCCAGTTGAATCAGTTAAGAAAGTTCATTAAAAATGAAAATTTAAACCCACTATCAAAAAGAGAACCATTTACACATTTAACAAAAATATAGAGAGACTCTACTCTCTTGTGACTCAGACGGAATACAAAATGTATTATGGCAGGTATCAGCCCTTAAGAAACTCACACTGTAAATGAAATTTTTCCATGAAGTATAGACATTTATAGCTATAGAATTTATTGCATTGCTCTATAACTGGCTATAGTGAAGAACAGAGAGCTTTATATTTGTCAGATAAATGAACAATTACATCTAAGGGGAATACTTTGAGTTTAAACATAGTTTAAATGGATAATGATAGTCTCACAAAGGTAACAGTTTTGCTTGTTTTTTATATTGATCTACAGCCCTTCATGTTCTGACTGGCACATAGCAAGCCCTAAGTAAAGGTGTCAGCTGTATATGTGATCTTTTCCTTTTCAGCACTGAAACCACTAGTTTTCCCACCTTGAATAAACTGATTAACTTCTATTTGGCTCAATTTTCTCCCAATAAAATGGAAACAACAATAATTTGTCCTCTGTTTTTTTCTGGTATTAATGTATTGATACATCTAAAGTCTGTCTTAAACTTTGAATGCAACAGATGTCGGAGTACTGTACATGAACAGCTTTAATTCAAAAGTAGATATGCAATCTCAAATGACTGTAGAAGTGAAATTTTATAAAAGAGAAAATTAAGATAAAAATTGATATGCAGTATATCTAAGGCCACACCATTAAGAGCAGAACTTTTCCCACAAAATAGTATTTTTAATCCTAATTTAACTTTTTGTTTATGTACTCAACAATATAGCAGTGATACTGTCCCATCAAAACTGCTTAACTAAANGAAAATTAAGATAAAAATTGATATGCAGTATATCTAAGGCCACACCATTAAGAGCAGAACTTTTCCCACAAAATAGTATTTTTAATCCTAATTTAACTTTTTGTTTATGTACTCAACAATATAGCAGTGATACTGTCCCATCAAAACTGCTTAACTAGAAAGAAAAAGAGGCTACAAGCTACAAAAATATTTCCTCAATTTAAATTGCAAAGGACACAAGATAAATTAAAAGCTTCCCAGGTGGCACTAGTGACAACCAACCCCCGGGCCAATGCAGGACACTTACGAGACGTGGGTTCCATCTCTAGGTGGGGAAGATCCCCTGGAGAAGGAAATGGCAACTCACTCCACTATTTCTGCCTGGAATATCCCATGGACAGAGGAGCTGGCAGGCTCCATAGGGTCACAGAGCCAGACACAACTGAAGCGGCTTAGCACAGCAAAGGTGTGTAAGGAATTCCAAAAATTATGATGGCCATAATATTATTTAAGTATTCTGTTATTTTAATACTAAATAGCAAGCACTAACTGAAGATTGGACATTGGCCTATTTTTTAAAAACAGAGGAATTTACATTTTTCTAATCAGTGACCTTTCTTTAAGTTTGTGTTAGCTTTATCATCTTCTGAAGTCCTTTTCCCTAAAATTTGCAATGGTAATAAAACAAAAGTCAACAGCATCAGTTTATTTCCTTGGAGCAGTGAGAATAGTGATTATTTTTCTAACTCAAGTGTGTGTCCTCTTGTGGTCTATTTATAAAAGACAATACAAGTGATCCACAAAGTATAAGACTCCTTGTAAACATTTCCTTTTTTCCATTAGTCTCTTTAGTAGAGTAGATGTAAGTCAATTTTCCGTCGGGGTGATCTCTCTTCTTTTTTTTTTTGTATTTATGTTCAAGAATCATTGTATCGATCGATATGTTCATACTTTGTTTTTTTTCTTTTTTCAGATCGTGAGAGAAAAATTTCGGTTCAATTAGAAGTACTGTTTTGATCAAACTCCATTAAGAGTGAGAGGTCTAATGTACATAAACTCTAGTCTATTCGACTTTTAACTACGAAAACTTGACACCACAACCTCTTCTGAGAACTCTCAGGGAACCCGACGTTCCTCTGGGTTAGTCAGGTAAGACTTCTTTTAGTCAGGACTTATAAGTAACCTTATTGACTACGACTTCGACTTTGAGGTTATGAAACCGGTGGACTACGTTTCTTGACTGAGTAACATTTTCTGGGACGACGACCCTTTCTAACTTCCGTCCTCTTCCCCTGTTGTCTCCTACTCTACCAACCTACCGTAGTGGTTGAGTTACCTGTACAGTTTGAGTAAACTCCGGGAGTTGGTGATGGACAGGGAAGCCTGCCGTGCTGCAACCCATGGGGTAGCAAAGAGTCGGATATGACTGAGCGACTGAACTGAACTGACTGAAGCTGAAAATTCAGATAAAATATCAAGCATTACTAAAATTTAAAACATAGGTACTGAATGACTAAGTGAAAGTCTTACAATGTCTCAGTCTTCAGCAACTGCTCCCACACCACCTCTCTACTTGATTAATCCTGCTTGCATGCCCCCTAAGGTCTAAGTGGATGCCAATATAGAAAGTGTACTTCATCTTTCGAAAGAATAACACGTGATCCATTTAGTAAGTGAAATCCTTCTAAAAACTTGTCTAGCTCCTTGTTTGAGGAATAAGTAAAGTGCCAGTAAAGAATAAGTTTCTCTGGAATAGGAGGTGGGGAAAAATTAGAGTCGGAATTATGATAAGAAGGGCATATACAATTCTAAAGAAGAGTCAATAAGAGGAAGAAATAATAACACATAGAAAAAGAGAGGATCGTCAGAGGACAGTTATGAAATAGAAGTCACAGAAAAGAGACAAAGACTGATACATTGCACAGTTGTGAAATCTTGGATATTTACCTTCTAGCAGTTACATATCTGGCCCCTCTCATACACATTCTCCATATTAATTCCCACTTTTCTAAGGGGTAGGGGTGAGAGTGAGAAATGTGGTTGTAAGGATAAAGGGCTTTTAATAGCACACTATTATATTTTTAAAATTCTCCTCATTTTTAGAGAAATAAATGTTTGCAATGAGGTTTTTTTTTTTTTTTAATTATTATTATTTTCATCTTCTGGCCATCCCACACAGCACATGGGATCTTAGTTTCCTGACCAGGGAGCAAACTTGTGCCCCCAGCATTGGCAGATCAGAGTCTTATTCACTGGACCATCAGGAAAGTCCTTGAGGGGATTTTTCTTATCAGAGAAAGAAAAATATGAGGGAGAGATTATTTAGGAAATACATTTTCCTTAATTTGTTTTATGAAATATATCAGTGGTAAATGCAATCTGAGAGCTTGTTTGCATAATCTATTTGTATATACTGCATGTTAACATACATATAAAATGTTTACTCAGTCTGTGTTTAACAAATGAGAAAAATGCTGGGCTGCCTTCCTCTCTTGCTGTTCAGCCTCTTGCTTCTTCCTGCCTTCTGTTTGAATCAAGATATCCATTTAGTCAGTAAACCCCTTGAGAGGAGAAAACATGCCCTCCTTTGATGGGCATCTGTTACCAGCCTTTGTGTATATTATCATGCATACAGAGAGCATTTGGTTTAGCCCAGACTTTAGAAGCCCAAAGGAACAGTATCCCATTGGGATAATTTTGTTCGGCTTGAGTGGGAGCACTAAAACCTGCTTGCAATATGCATATACTCCTAGTAGCTAGACCTTCTGAGAACTTTGATGATGAAACAGCAATTTTTTGCGAAGAGGACTAAAATATTATTGAACACTTCAAGAGTAAGTCAAACTCAGAAAAAACTTGCTTTTCATAGATAAAACTGATTTTTGTTCATATTTTGAACTCTAACATAATTCCTTTAGGGAAAAATCATGGTTTTTACCTTCCTTTCTTTGTTCTTTTAATAGATTAATAAATTGTTTTATTTATTTCATATCCATTTTCTTCAGTAAACCATAAGCTCTATGCAGGAAGTGTCCATTTAATGAATCTGTAAAACTTCAACTTAATAGATTGAATGGCATATTCATTATTTAATTACAGTTTTTCATAGGAAAGGACTTACAGCAGCTTACAAGGAAGACAAAACCAAAAGATAATATAAATAAGAAATGTTAAAATGTAGGTAAGAAAAATAAATAAGCAAGTAAATTTATATTGGCAAAAAGCAGGACTATCAATATTAGTAATCTAAAAATTCATACTAGAGACCTAGTTTAGAGACTGTGATTTTCCTAAATGTAGATTACAATCCATGGATGGCTAATGAAGTCAGTGTAACAGGTCTTGTCTAGTTAGAACTGGACATGGAACAACAGACTGGTTCCAAATAGGAAAAGGAGTACGTCAAGGCTGTATATTATCACTCTGCTTATTTAATTTATGTGCAGAGTACATCATGAGAAATGCTGGACTGGAAGAAGCACAAGCTGGAATCAAGATTGCCAGGAAAAATATCAATAACCTCAGATATGCAGATGAAACCACCCTTATGGCAGAAAGTGAAGAGGAACTAAAAAGCCTCTTGATGAAAGTGAAAGAGGAGAGTGAAAAAGTTGGCTTAAAGCTCAAGATTTATAAAACTAAGATCATGGCATCTGGCCCCATCACTTCATGGGAAAGGGACGGAGAAACAGTGGAAATAGTGACAGACTTTATTTTTTTGGGCTCCAAAATCACTGCAGATGGTGATTGCAACCATGAAATTAAAAGACACTTACTCCTTGGAAGGAAAGTTATGAACAACATAGATAGCATATTCAAAAGCAGAGACACTACTTCGCCAACAAAAGTCCGTCTAGTCAAGGCTATGGTTTTTCCAGTAGTCATGTATGGATGTGAGAGTAGGACTGTGAAGAAAGCTGAGCACTGAAGAATTGATGCTTTTGAACTGTGGTGCTAGGGAAGACTCTTGTGAGTCCCCTGGACTACAAGGTTGGAAAAGACTCTGATGCTGGGAGGGATTGGGGGCAGGAGGAGAAGCGGATGACAGAGGATGAGATGGCTGGATGGCATCATGGACTCGATGGACATGAGTCTGAGTGAACTCCCGGAGCTGGTGATGGATAAGGAGGCCTGGCGTGCTGTGATTCATGGGGTCGCAAAGAGTTGGACACGACTGAGTGACTGAACTGGACTACAAGGAGACAACCAGTCTATCCTAAAGGAGATCAGTCCTGGGTGTTCACTGGAAGGACTGATGCTGAGGTTGAAACTCCAATACTTTGGCCACCTCATGTGAAGAGTTGACTCGTTGGAAAAGACCTTTATGCTAGGAGGGATTGGGGGCAGAAGGAGGAGGGGACGACAGAGGATGAGATGGCTGGATGGCATCACCAACTCAATGCATATGAGTTTGGGTGAACTCCGGGAGTTGGTGATGGTTAGGGAGGTCTGGTGTGCTGCGGTTCATGGGGTTGCAGAGTTGGACACGACTGAGCACCTGAACGGAACTGAACTGAGCATTTTGAAAAAGTAATTATAATAAGATGCAATATATAATAGTAAGGTACATTATATGTACTTTTTGTATAGAATTGAATGCAAAAAGTTACAAAATAGTCATAAAGCAAGAAGTTATCTTCTCTATTGTGTTCCAAATTTGAATGTCTTGTTTCTGTAAGTCATAGCAAAAAAAAGAAATTTACTTTTTGTAACAATTAAAAGAAAAAAGAGATTTCTTCAGAGAATACTCATAATAAGAGTCCTGCATAAAAGTGTCCCATATCCTTGAATAGATGCTTTTGGTTGATACAATTCTACACATTATAGTTTGTCTAAATACAAGCCAATAGCATCATAGCTAGACCTATCAGGGTTCAGTGAATCCATTTCTATAGGCTATCATAACAATGTGATACAAGTAGTATGGCCTATGTTTCCAAATGAATAGATTATGATTAAAAGAATAGATGTAAAATAATTTATGAATGGATACACATAAATATAGATGGATGACTATTAAATACATTTTGCTTTGTGTGGGTCAGAATATATTGAAAAGCTCTGATATTTCAATGTCACATTTTTTATCAACATTGCAAACTAGAGTGTACTATCTTTTTTGACAAAGAAGTCAGCACTCCTTACTCTTTGTTTTTACTATCAATTGCAACATCTGTTGGATCATCAAAAAAGCAAAAGAGTCCAGAAAAACAAAACATCTACTTCTGCTTTATTGACTACGCCAAAGCCTTTAATTGTGTGGATCACAACAAACTCTGGGAAATTCTTAAAGAGATGGGAATACCAGACCACCTGACCTGCCTCCTGAGAATTCTGTATGCAGGTCAAGAAGCAACAGTTAGAAATGTACATGGAACAACAGACTGGTTCCAAATTGGGAAAGGAGTGTCAAGGCTGTAGATTGTCACCCTGCTTGTTTAACTTATATGCAGAGTACATCATGTGAAATACCAGGCTGGATGAAGCATAAGCTGAAATCAAGGTTGCTGGGAGAAATAGCAATAACCTGAGATATGCAGATGACACCACCCTTATGGCTGAAAGCAAAGAACTAAAGAGCCTCTTGATGAAGGAGAAAGAAGAAAGTGAAAAAGTTGGCTTAAAACTCAACATTCAGAAAACTAAGATCATGGCATTCAGTCCCATCAGTTCATGGCAAATAGATGGGGAAACAATGGAAGCAGTGGGAGACTTTATTTTGGGAGGTTCCAAAATCACTGTAGATGGTGACTGCAGCCATGAAATTAAAAACACTTGCTCCTTGGAAGAAAAGCTATAACCAACCTGGACAGCATATTAAAGAGCAGAGACATTACTTTGCCAACAAAGGTCCATCTAGTCAAAGCTCTGATTTTTCCAGTAGTCATGTAAGGATGTGAAAGTTGGACTAGAAAGAAAGCTGAGAGCCGAAGAATTGATGCTTTGGAACTGTGGTGTTGGAGAAGACTCTTGGGAGTCCCTTGGACTGCAAGGAGTTCCAACCAGTCCATCCTAAAGGAAATGAGTCCTGAATATTCATTGGAAGGACTGATGCTGAAGCTGAAACTCCAATACTTTGGCCACCTGTTGTGAAGAACTAACTCATTGGAAAAGACCCTGATGCTGGGAAATATTGAAGGCAGGAGGTAAAGGGGCTAACAGAGGATGAGATGTCAGTATCACAAACTCGATGGACATGAGTTTGAGTAAGCTCTGGGAGTTGGTGATGGACAGGGAAGCCTGGCGTGCTGCAGTCCATGGGGTGGCAGAGTCAGACACGACTGAGTGACTGAACTAAGCAAGATGATACCACAAATCTAAAAAAAATGAGAATTACCATGAACAAATTTTATGAATAAATTATAGTTTTCATCTAGAGAATCAATAATTTTTGGTCTAAATCTTGGTAATTTGAAATAAAAAAATTCAAAATCAAACTTCACATGCATGTACTTGATTTAAATGGAATAAACTAAGACTTGTTTAGCATTTGTTATGGAGTAGGAGTAGAATACTGGAGTAGGTAGCCATTTCCTTCTCCAGGGGATCTTCCCAACTGAGGGACTGAACCCACATCTCCTGCATTGGCAGGCAGATTCTTTACCATATGAGCCACCAGGAAAGTCCCTTCACTTCACTTTTAGTTCATGGAGTAGGATCCTCATCACGGATCTCTTTACAATATTTTATAGAAATTACAATAGCATAAAGCATAATCAGTGTGGATGATGTCTTTCTTTTTAGTGGTTCGTTTTCCAACTTTGAAGAAGAATTTTAATTTGTTGATGCCTATAGACTTGTATATGTTAATTTATTGTAAGAATAGATTTTAATTCCAAATAAATAAACTCACAGTCAGCATTTGTAGAGCATGTCTATCAGCAAAGTATAAGTGTTTTAAAATCTTTTGTTACTACTAAAAGGCTTTGAGCTTTTATATGAGAGTTTAGTGTTTGTCGTTGTTCCTGACCAGATGAAATTGACCAAGGCATCACTAAACTGTCACTCCCACAAGCAGACAAGCTTGAAGTCATCATTCTGTTTTAATCTTCCTCACTACCCACATCCAGTCTTAGGAATAAATCCTACTAAAGTGTCTGCCTGCAATGCCAGAGACCCGGGTTCGATCCCTGGGTCGGGAAGATCCCCTGGAGAAGGAAATGGCAACCCACTCCAGTATTCTTGCCTGGGAAATTCCATGGACGCAGGAGCCTGGTGGCCTACAGTCACGGAGTCGCAAAGAGTTGGACACGACTGAGCGACTTCACTTTCATTTTCACTTTCATCCTGCCTTCCTGGTGTTTGTTCCATCTGCACTGGCCACTGACTTCCTACTGCCTTACATTGGTTCACTCTTTTATCATGACATTGATCACTGAAATTTTATGCTCAGCAAGTCCCTCTCCTCTTTGTTATATATATTATACACTAATGACAACTTTTCCCCTAAACCTTTATTAATTTTTTTTACCCAAAACACTTTATTGTAGTTTTCATAATCCACTTACTTAAAAAACTCCAGATCTTCAAATTATTTCAGTTTGGCATTTGAGAGCTTCAGTAATCACATGACATATATTTTTGCATTACATTATGAAAGTATGTAGCAGAGTACCTGCATCCTAGAAAGAATTCATCACGGTTTAGTTCTTCTCTAAGGTGCCCACTTTGGTAAGACCAGATGTTCCCTAAACACCTTATTCCTTTCCTGATATCATTCTCTTGATCTTACATAGTTTTGTAATCTTCTATACTCTGTGAAGTCAAATTCAAGGACCACTTCCTGCCTGACACTTCTACTGATTTCTCTTCCCCTGCCCTTGAATAATTAATATTTGTTGTTTGTATATCATTAGGCATTTAATCACTGGCTGACTTATAGTGTTATTTAGTTATAAGTCTCTTAAAGGTGTATATTCTGTGCAGCTTAATTGTACACTGGGAAGTATGTAGAAATCGCCAAATAAGCAATTGTTGATGTGAAATGAATAAATATTAGATCTTTTAAAAATCATATTTACTATGTTCTTTCAAATGTAACCAGATAATCACTTTATAACCTGTTATATCTCTATCTCCTGGCCATATTATGTACCTCATAAATAGATTAATTTCAACTGTCCAAAGAACTGGGATAACATTGTTTGCTTGAGTCCTAAAAATAACTTAAAACAACTTAAATGTTGTACTCATGATTCAGGTTTCACAGATGCATCACCATTGATCTTAAAAAAAATGAGTCCATACTACAAAATAAAATTCACTTTAGAATCTAAAGTTCTGGGTAAATAGATTGCATTGCACTGAAAATTTTGAAGATTCTATCTGTGCTCTAGTGGCTTCCAGTTGGCTTAGTGATAAAGAATCCACCTGCCAATGCAGGAGTCACCGAAATGTGGTTTTGATCCCTGCGTCTGGAAGATACTCTGGAGGAGAAAATGGCAACCCATTCCAGTATTCTTGCTGGGATAATCTCATGTACAGAGGAGCTTAGTGGGCTACAGTTCACAGGGTCACAAAGAGTCAGACACAATTGAGCATGCATATAAACATCTATGCTCAAATTTAAGCACTTCTGTCTTAATCAACTATTTTTCCTACTAGTGCTACCACCACTAACTTATCAGGGTATCTTAAAATGTTCTATATTTTTATGAATATTAAATATTATTTTTCTTTTAAAAAAATCTTTATCAGATATCCATACCACCATAATCATTGTACTATGACATTTGTATGGTCTCAGACTAAATATAATGTTAATCAATCTGCCAAAGATTATATTGTTATTTTCTTAGTATTATTTATGTTGTACACACTTAACTCCAATATCAGGATGCATGATCAATTTAAATAGGGAGATATGGAATGATTATATTGACAACACTGTGCTGTGAATGGAACCAAAATAATTCAAGGAACTTACAGTCTTCATGAAAGAGACAACCAAACATATTCCAATGCAATTTCTAAAATATAAATCGTAACAAAGAGAACAAAGGGTGAAGAAATTTCACTAATATATGAAATGGAGGCAAACTGTCCAAAGATGACCTTATGGACATTTAATGTTTAAACTTGATCTCTATAGATGAGTAGGATTTTTTTTCAAATAGAGATAGGAAAAATGGAGTTTCTTGGAGGAAGAAAAGTATATTCTCAGCAAAGTGTAAAAACTGTGTTAGTATGATAAACAAGAAGTTCAATGCATTAAATCAGGTAGAATTAGAATGTAGGCTTTCAGGAAAATAAAATAGATGATAGTGATGGGGATCAAATTTTGAAGAAACTTCTTGGTCATAATGAGGAGTTTGGTTTCCAAAGACAGTGTGGGACCATGACATATGTATAAGCGGAAAAACGGCACTGTAAGGATGTGTATTCCCTGGTGGCTCAGACAGTAAAGAATCTGCCTTCAATGCAGGAACTCCAGGTTCAATTCTTGGGTTGGGAAGATCCCCTGGAGAATTCCATGGACAAAGGAGCCTGGTAGGCTCTTGCCTAGAGTGTTCCATAGACAGAGGAGCCTGGTGGGTTATGTATGGTACATGAGGTCACAAAGAGTTGAACATGACTAAGCAACTGACATTAAGCTCTAATTCTAGAATCAGCGGGCAAAACCAACTGAAGAGAGTAAAAATGATGTCAGGAGGTAGGTTAAGACACTATTAAGCAAGGCGAGAAAGGAAAGAGTCTGAACAAAGGCGATGGTAGTGGAAACAAAGAAAGGGGGACAAACTGAAGAAATATTTTGGAGGTGGAGCTAATATGACTTCCGTGTGTTATATAAGGAAGTTAAGAAGAGAGTTTAGGCAACTTTCAGCTTTTTAGATTGGTGAAATAAAAGGGAGAATGAGAAGAAACCACTAAAAATGATAGCTCGGCTATTGTTGGTAACTTCACAGATAAGAATGAAGGTAAACTTACGGAAAAAAATAAAGGCTGTATTTAATGCTTTCTGGGGGATTGATACATATCCCAAGAAAATAAAAATCTAATATTTACTTATTTGCCAATTATTCCATAAGGTTACAATGACTAGCGCAATCTAGATAACAAATAAAGTGGATACACACCTTTCATATTTATGTTTTTTTTTTTTTTTAAATAAACATTAATAAAATTCAAGTACTCAGACAAATTATGATTTATTTTCTCAGGTATTTCAAGAGGCAAGATAGCTCCTTTCACCTCCTGACAGCAGTGGTAAAATAAATATTTTCAATCATCAAAGCACTTCTATTTCTGCACTCATGAGAGCATGTAATTAGTAGAGACCAGGCATTGACTGATTTGATTGACATATGTTTATTTTCTCTTCCACACACTGTGGGATCACAGCATGAGAGTAATGAAAGAAGTGCTGTAATTTGCAACTATGGATTGCATGGCTATTTTATAATCATACTTACAACTGGACCTGGTGGGCCCTGGGGACCTTCTCCTCCTTTCAGTCCAGGTGCACCCTGGGAAAAGTGAAAGGCAAAGAAAATGAATTGATATGAATTGAATATAAATAAGAGGTGACGTATGACTGAAATAATGAGAATGTTAGGAAGTGATTCCAGACACAAATATATTAATCTATTGTTCTATGTTTTACCACAACCAGTGCATATGCTCACATATTTCCCTTTAATTACTCATGAATCTTTATTTAGTTGAGATCAAAAGAATGCTTCTAAAAAGCAATCTTATTTACATGTTTCATTAATATGTTAATTATACCTGAGCTCCAGGAAGCCCTCTTTCACCTGGGAAACCACGTAGTCCTGCTGGTCCATCTTTTCCTGAGACACCTTGAGGACCTGGGTCACCCTAAGGAATATAATATACATCCATCATAGGAAGTAAACTTACATGCTCCCAAAAACAAAACTAATTACCTCGAACCTAGTGTGAGTAAAGTTTGAATACCATTTAATGATGAGAGTAGTGTGTGGAATGTCACATACATTAAAATGAACTAACCACTATCTATAGCTGAGTGTACATGAATGGTTGGTTTTATGGTCAATGAAGCTAAATGTTCTCATATTTTTGTTCAGTCATGACTTGAAGTACAATAAACTGAATATTTTGCTAAGATATCTTCCTGACATTCATTTAAACACTACACCAACATTTAGAGAATCTATAGACAAGTAATGAGAAGCTATAGTAAAAAGTAAATGGGTGATTTCAGCCAAGAAAATTCCAACAGCATGGTGTATGTACCTTTGCACCTTCTTTTCCTGCAGCACCAGGAAGACCTTGCTCCCCAGGAGGGCCAGGAGGGCCAGGATGTCCACGTTCACCTATTGGACCAGTCTCACCAGTTGGTCCCTAAAGTAGATAAACAAACTTCATCAGATTGCTCTTTTATTTTTTGGCAAAGATAACAAATATCACTCCCTTTCACAAAGGTATATCATTTTCAAATTATTTTCATGGTGTCCTACAAAACTGCATATAAAGCATTGAAAGTAAAATACTTGATAGAAGTCTGAAAGATTATGTATAATCTTGATTAAAATATGAGTGTGTAAAGGGAATGTATAGATAAATTTAAAGAGCTGTTTTCTTTGTTTAATACCAGATTTTTTCAGAGTGAAGTCAGTCTAAATATTGTTAAAAACCATTTTATCATTATAATTTCATCTCCTTCCCTCTTTTTATATAAGATGTCAAGTAAATTTAAAAGTAAAAGAGGCATTATTAATACCAAACTGGTAGCTAGTCAGTGACTCACTGTTTGATAATAAGCTCAAGTTCCCTGGAACCGAAACAATCAAAGTGGTTCTCCTTGGAATTTCCATGATTGGAGACCTTCCAATTGTAAATCTACATTGATTTGATAGTCTAGAGAATGTGTCAGGGGAATCCTGAAAGCCATGGATTTCAGTTGGCAATTCCTTCAGGCCAAAGACTATAACAAACAGCCCACTGCCTTAAACTGCTGCAAATGCCAAAGAGAAAAATGTCAGGTCATTTATGTGTCCCCTGAGTCGTGCCATTCTGTGATACTAGACTTTAATGAGCTTTCAAGTGTAAATAGAGAATGGTCACCCGTCGCTATCTCTGCTTAGAATAAAGTTAAGGATATATAAAGGGAAATTTTCCAGATGCTAATGTTGTTTAATAGTCCAGTGTGTTACTTAAATTGCTTATAGGCTATCATTCTCTCTTATTTTTCTAAAACTGCAACAGATTCTTACCTTTTGGTCTTGGATTAGGAAAAAAAAAAACATCTACCCCAAATTTGGGTATACCTATCTAGATTTAAATTCTTTTAATTATGTATTGCTGAAAGCCCCCAACTTATCATTAATGTGCAAGTATTTCTCCCCAAAGGAAGTTTTCCTTAAACATCAATCAGAATTTCAATGTAATGGCTATCACCAAAACAAAAATGAGCAGTGATTTACATGAATGTACAAATAAAAAGGAGCGGATATCAAGTATTGCAATCAATATTGCTCCTATTAAATCACTTACTATGTCCTAACATGAAAATATGATTAAATCTGAAACAGGCTATTGAATTTTCTTATTTAAAGGACCAATGAAGAAAAATAATCCAATGAAGATGCATAATCATAACACATCTTCTATTTTTATGCCTTAAAGTAAAAGGACAGAAAGGACATGGTTTTCAGAAACCAGATGTTTGCGAACCTAACATGTTTGCATGTTAGGCAGAGATAAACTTTCAAAGATGCGAGGATCTTAAAATTTCAGTTAAATCTCAAGCTGTTTACATTCTAGTCGGGGCCCTAATTCTACTTCTGTTCATAAGTGACATAATAGGAATCATTCTTTTAGTTGAATTTTCGCAGAAAATTGTTTTGAAGTTGTTTGGAATAAAGAAAAACAAAAGTATTTTAGAGGCTTTTTAAAATTGATAGGCAATTAATTAAAAGAAAGTCTCAAAATATACACACAGAAAAGTATGCAAAAAGAGTATCATGGACACTGTTTTTTCCTTGATAAAGTAGCAAACAGAAATTCCTTTGGTTCAAGATTGACCTCTGAAATTAAAAGGATCAGCCAATCCAGAATTCTTCATTTTTGCTTCTATCACACATATTCCTAGAAAGAAGATACATATTTTGTTTCTGTGGTGTGTGTGTGTATGTGTTGGAGTTAACAAAGTATTAAGAACTAATTATAGGCTGAGAAAAGACTATTTAAAGCAATTAAGTAATTAAGACACTTTACTGTTCTGGCTGTTTTGCTATAATTTGTTAGTAGCAGGGGTAAAATTCCAGCCGAGTAAACTAAATGTGTCTTGTCCATTCGATATGTTATGCCAGAATAAAAACATTGTTTTCTATCCCCACAAGTTATTGTCTACAAGTATTTAATACTATAATTCAGGGTACTACCTTAAATTTTGAGATTCTTTCTGCCACCTCTCTTGAAAAAGCTACTTATCTTTGCCATTACTTCTATCAATATACACTCAAAGATTACACACTCATATTTTATCACTGATGGAACTCACTGTTAAGAAAACAGAAATTTTAAGAAAGATGTAATATAATACACATTTTGACATTTTAGAAGAATTATGTTAGAAGATTTATATTTCTAATATATTATACACCTAAATTTAATTTATACTCAGAAAACTGAAGTCATTTCAGAATCTGAAATCTCTGAAAAAAGATAATGGTCAATCTATTTTAAAAGTATCTTAATGTTTTTAGCAAATTATGATATGATAAGGCTTTTGTATCACCTTCATGGTGAACTTTCTGACTTATTTTCATTATTTATTTTATTTTTCTCTTTTATTCATTCTGGCAACTGAAAAATTACTTTAGCTAACTAATGGTTTTCTGAAGTTCATTTGATGTAGGCAAATTGCATATATTTAAATACCATTTAAATTATAAAAATATATTAATACTAAAATTCTCAAAATAAAATAAATTTCATACAACTTAGCAAAAGTTAAAATATATAAATCTTGTTAGGAAATAAATAGTGGAACGTACCTGTGGTCCAACAACACCCCCTGGCCCAGGAGGTCCGGTCTTGCCTTGAAATCCCTAAGGAGAAAAAAACAAAAGAACTATAAAAGCTATCCAGGACACAAAACATAAATTATAATTCTCTGAGATAGTTGAGTAATTCACTCTAAAAGAAGCCATCTTTTGGCTAAAAATTTCTTGCCTCATAAATCCCATGGACAGAGGAGCTTGTTGCAAATATCTTACAGTTGATAGGGTTGCAAAAAGTTGGACACAATTAAGTGACTAAGCGTGCACACAAGCTTGTTTCTAAATGCCTATAAATTATTACATTACAGTTCTCTTTACATCTAAAATTTATTGTCTTCACTATTTTACACTGTAGTTCTATGATTATCTTCAATAAGCTTAAAAAAGAAAATAAGAAAATGGGATGAAGCTGGAGCAAAACTGTGTTCTTAGCCCTCTTTCCCTGTGTCAGACAACACAGAAATTTTAATCTAGAAACATTTATGGATGAAATAAGTCATGACTTAGACACTATTTGTAACAGTCCACTGGTGCTTCATGCAGAGATAAATCTACAATCTGTGATATCAATGCATTTTTCTTTCCTCCGTTCCAACAATCTCATAAAATAAGATATAAAAATAAATTTATAAAAAGAATATTTTACATGATTTGTCACCATTTCAATATTTTATCAGTTTTCTTTCTTAAAACCCAAAAGAATATACTTACAAATGTATCATACATATATTGTAGTCATTAGAATAAAATCCAGTACACGTGAGCTCATGTACTCACTAAACAAGGCCTTTGGCATATATTCTGATACCTCTGTTTCTCTAGACTCCTGGGTTATTTTTTGCATGACTGTATTATGAATAGCAAATTTCCTTCTCATGTGAGTTAATCTACACTTAACAGTTGAGAAAGATTCAAAATGCTGAGAGAAAAATGTGCCAAAGAACTGAATTAAAGCAAATAATATTTGCAAAAGTTTTATTCACTATAACATGAGATTGGAAATAAGAATGTTAGAAAGCAAGGGACAGAAACTGGCTCCACACTTGTATCATGACCTTCCTGATGATTATGATTACATTATTTATAAAAATGAACTTAAAAGCAGTAAAAATAAAAAAAATTATATTTGTAATTTTTTATCCTATTTTTAAAACACATTAATTCTTAAAACTCTCAGGTTTCCACTTTAGTTATCAATCACAATAGCAAAATTAATCAATTCAAGGGAAATGCATTATATAATTTATTTAAGATTTTATAAACAAAATAATAGCTTTATTGCTTAATTTTAACTTTTCAGGAACTTAATGGTTTGGACATTAGTACCCACATATGTAAGCACATTTATACAGTTATATACGTATTATTTTGTTTTACTTTTCCACAGAGAGCTAACAGCTCTTAGCAGTTACTTTTACCATTTGTTTACATCATTTAGTCCCACATCCTACCTACTCAGATGGTCTCAATAATTTCCATGAAAACAATCGCTATTAATGTCTATGATTCTGATCAATTCCTCTGCAACAAACTATTTCTCAGCCTCTAGTCTCTGCTGAGTCTTAAAACTCTCTCAGTAAGTGCCTACTTGACATTTTCAATGCCCTCTCATGCTTTCACTGAGGAAATTCTGTGAAAAAATGTGCTATACCCAGACTTGTACTCATACACCCTAAGAGTATGTTAGCTCATCTGAGTGACAGACAGATTTGTAAGGAGCTGGAAAACAGCTCTGACCATATGCCAGCTCATTCAAAATATTCAGAGTTTTGCAAGTATCTAGTAAATTTGACAGTAAAGATCTTACATATAAAATACACACAAAAAAGCCTTTATAGATCAAAATGAAGTATGATTATTTAATATTGCCATATACTAAGACTAGCCATTTATTTTAGCTTTCTCAGCTTTCTTTATAGTCCAACTCTCACATCCATACATGACTACTGGAAAAACCATAGCCTTTACTAGATGGACCTTTGTTGGCAAAGTAATATCTCTGCTTTTTAATATGCTATCTAGGTTGGTCATAACTTTCCTTCCAAAGAGCAAGCATCTTTTAATTTCATGGCTGCAGTCACCATGTGCAATGATTTTGGACTCTAATTGCTCCTAAAAATCTTTAAATTGTAAGATGTCACAATGAACTTTCAGTTTAAGGATTTCTGAATGAGGACAAATCTCAAATATAACAAAATAACTTCTTTAAGATAAGGAAACACATATATATCAAAATATAGCTGCCTTAGATTCTGACTCTTGTACAAGAAAATCTTATGAATCACAGTCAATACAGAACAAGGTGAGTAAGAAAGGTTCCTGAGTATAAAAGTGACTCATTGTTGTTCTTTAAGTGAATTTGAAAACAGAAATATAATTTTCCAGAAATAATTCTAGCCTTCATTTATAAGAAACTACGAGATGAGAATATTTATCCTAAAATCATTAGTTAACATGTTAGTTTTCCACTTTGTTTAACTTTAGACATTAGCATCACCAACTCAGTGGAGATGAGTGAGCAAGCTCTGGGAGATGGTGAAGGGCAGGGAAGCCTGGTGTGCTGCAGTCCATGGGGTCACAAAGAGTTGGACATGACTGAGCGACTGAACAACAACAATAATATTGTTGCTCTCAATGGAAGCAGAAGTTCTTGATTAAATTGAAGACAAAAGGGATTTTATAATAATAATTCTCTAGGTACCCCTTCCTCAAAAGACATTTTTGAAATGTTCTGAAGTTATTCCCAAGAAGCTACACCATGACTTAGAAATGACTGACTGCAATATTTGAATGAGAATGCATTTGCAAATTTAAGTGTGGATTATCCTTTAGAGAGCTTATTTCTTGTTCACCACACAAATGTCATTCCCAAGATGACCCCCAAACAATTGTACTCTTTGGCCTCACTAAGTCATTCTTGATTTTGCTGTGTAATTCAAGACTTTGAAGTTTACTAAATCTTACTAAAACCAAGAGTCATTACAGGAAGAATTGTCACTTGGTGAGCAAAACAGAAATTGGCTGCTGCTTCCAGATTGTTTTTCCCATGCAGAAAAGCATTGTGCTTTCAGGTCTGTTATTCTGTACTTCAATTGAACTCCTAATATGTACTGATGCTGGCAGAATACCCTAGGATAATTTTGAGACACATAGTCAAAGGCAGTCTGTCTTGTGGTTTCTTTAAGAAATCTGGATAAAATTAATGAATGTTAAGAGCCAAGAATTGAAATCAAGGAAAGATACTAACCCTCCTTGACAATTTCTGATTAGATTACCATCCCACTAAAAGAGCCAGATACAAAGTTTTGTAACAGTGGCAAAATAAATAAAACCATCAGGATTCTTAAACCATAGTTGAGATGCCAGTTTCCCCTCTGCCCCAATCACTCTTACATAAGTTGTTCAGACAATTTGTTTAATGTTATATTCCTCATAATTTAAGCTACATTTTTTTCCATTTTCTTACCTGATAGGAGAGGGTTTATTTGACATAGTTTTATGGTTCCAACTTCAGTAAATATTTCATCCCTTAATTTTGGGTACAAGAACCTATTATCTGAATGGATTTATTGTAATGTGTCTCCTTTAGAGACTGGAAGGGTGAAAGATTTGTAAATGTATCTGTAAACAAAGACTTCAGTGAAAGGGTCAAGGATGACAACCTTGTGGAGGGATTCAAATGATAATGACATCTTTTCCATCAGCACATACTCAAAATGCTCTTATTGAAAATAAGGAAAATCAAGTAATATGCATGTCCCCAAATAACCATATTCATTTAGGTATTTAGCCACAAAATGGGTCTCTGTATGGAGGAGGCAATGGAACCCTACTCCAGTACTCTTGCCTGGAGAATCCCACGGATGGAGGAGCCTGGTAGGCTGCGACATGACTGAGTGACTTCCCTTTCACTATTCACTGTCATGCATTGGAGAAGGAATTGGCAACCTACTCCAGTGTTCTTCCCTGGAGAATCCCAGGGACGGGAGAGCCTGGTGGGCTGCCGTCCATGGGGTCAGACAGAGTCAGATACGACTGAAGCGACTTAGCAGCAGCAGCAGCATGTATTTTATATGCATTTTATTTTTTTTTAATTTAAATTTATTTATTTTAATTGGAGGCTAATTACTTTACAATATTGTTTGCCACACATCAACATGAATCCGCCACGGGTGCACACGTGTTCCCAATCCTGAACCCCCCTCCCACCTCCCTCCCTGTACCTTCCCTCTGGGTCATCCCAGTGCACCAGCCCCAAGGATCGTGTATCCTGCATCAGACCTAGACTGGGGATTCGTTTCTTATATGATATTATACATGTTTCAGTGCCATTCTCCCAAATCATCCCACCCTCTCCCTCTCCCACAGAGTCCAAAAGACTGTTCTATACATCTGTGTCTCTTGCTGTCTCGCATACAGGGTTATTGTCACCATCTTTCTAAATTCTATATATATGCGTTAGTATACTGTATTGGTATTTCACGCCAGCCAGAATGGCTGCGATCCAAAAGTCTACAAGCAATAAATGCTGGAGAGGGTGTGGAGAAAAGGGAACCCTCTTACACTGTTGGTGCGAATGCAAACTAGTACAGCTACTACGGAGAACAGTGTAACCACAATGAGGTACCATTTCACGCCAGTCAGAATGGCTGCGATCCAAAAGTCTACAAGCAATAAATGCTGGAGAGGGTGTGGAGAAAAGGGAACCCTCTTACACTGTTGGTGCGAATGCAAACTAGTACAGCTACTACGGAGAACAGTGTGGAGATTCCTTAAAAAAACTGGAAATAGAACTGCCATACGACCCAGCAATCCCACTGCTGGGTATACACACTGAGGAAACCAGAATTGAAAGAGACACGTATACCCCAATGTTCATCACAGCACTGTTTATAATAGCCAGGATATGGAAGCAACCTAGATGTCCATTGGCAGATGAATGGATAAGAAAGCTGTGGTACATATACACAATGGAGTATTACTCAGCCATTAAAAAGAATACATTTGAATCAGTTCTGATGAGGTGGATGAAACTGGAGCTGATTATCCAGAGTGAAGTAAGCCAGAAAGAAAAACACCAATATATATATTTTAAAAAGATTAAATGGAATTAATTTTGGTATTGTGCTTAACCTAATATTTGACTTGTTAACAATAAAGTATGTTTCTGTGAAATGATGAGATGCTAGAGATAGAAAATGTTAATCAGAAGAGTGGGATCACTTACAGTCTCTCCACGTTGCCCAGGGTGTCCTGGCAGGCCATCTTTTCCAGGTGGTCCCTGAAATCACAAATATTCAACATCAAATGTCACAAGTATTTCTTGAATCATATTAGAATCTAAATATAATGTTAGACAATTTTCTTATATCTTCATTAGATATGCTATTTTGATGTTCTATTGATTTTATATATGGTAGTACATGTAAAGGGGCTTCCCCAGAGGCTCAGTGGTAAGGAATACACCTGTGATGCAGAAGATGCAGAAAAAGTGGGTTCAGTCCCTAAGCTGAGAAGATACCATGGAGGAGGGTGTGGCAACCCACTCGAGTATTCTCGCCTGGAGAATCCCATGGACAGAGGAGCGTGGCAGGCTAGAGTCCACAGGGTCAAGAAATGTCAGACACGATGGAAGGGACTGAGCACAAGCAGGTAGTATGTGTATATATCTCTTTAGTATAATTTTATGAGCTTCTCTGGTGGTTCAGACAGTAAAGTCTGCCTGCAGTGCAGGAGACTAAGTTTGATCCCTGGGTCAGGAAGATCTGCTAGAGAAAGAAATTACTATCCATTCCAGTATTCCTGAGAAATCCTATGGAGAGAGGAACCTGGCAGGCTAGAGTCCATGGGGTTTGAAAGAGTTGGACATGACTGAGTGAATAAACTACCAGACAGCTATAACTCAGACCAACACAATATTATAAAACTGTAATCTGAGTATTTTACATTTAAATTATTTAATTAGCAACTATATTTTTAAAGAGCATATTCACATATTTGTATTTTATTTTTGCAAAAATAATAGTTCTTCAGTACTTGACAAATTAATATTTTCCCTTATTTTTGTTGTCATTTGGTGAATATTTTTAATTCAATTTCCTGTGCATCCAGAGTTGGATAAGAGAGATAGATGGTGTCCTCTAGTGGTGGTCTGAGCTTCTAACTGACAAGAATGTGAAAGAAATAAAAACTCTGTTACAAACAACAGTATCTGACTTCTCAGTTGCTTCAGGTAAACAAAACAAAGGGCGCCACTCAATTTTAGAAGTTACCAGGCCCAATTTTTCCCAGTAGCTTTTCTTAAATACCCTCTTGGAAGCATAACGCCTCTTAGACACTGGAGAGCACGTCCACTGTGCTATCACTTTAGGTAAAACATGCTGTCTTTGTCATGACTGAAAAAATAAATGAGGCTCATCAACTAAGTATTTAAGGTAAAAACCCTGAGAGGGTTGTTTAGATACTTAGTAGAAATAAATGGCTTCTTTAGAATGCATTGTGGATGACTCATCCTACACAGAAACCATTAAGCATCAAGTTCAAATTTCAAAATATGTATAACAGGTATAGGCAGAGATATTCTTAGGTGAGAATATCTGGGTAAATGAAGGAAATGATCACTTCAATGACAACATGTTTAACGATAACAGGTATACCTCTCACAGTTTAATTATTTGAATAAACCTGGTCAGGTATTAAAAATACACTATTTACATAAATCTATTTTCAAGTATTTTCAAGTATCAATTCTTTGTATATGAAGTTTGAAAAAAAAAGTATTTCCAAATAATATCATTTTCACAGACAGTTTTCTTCCACTGGAATAAGACTTTTTCTAAGTTGGTTGTAACATCTTGGGGAAAGGCTTCCTGATGGTGACTAGTACCAGCTCTTTCTCTGATCGCCTCTTTACTGACACACTGTTTAAATTACCAGCTCTAATTAAAGCCTGTATGATATTTCCCAAGATCATTGGTTGCTCAGTGATTTGCTCATATTTTCCAAGACCATATCAGTGATTCTATTGCCATCTGCCCCAAAGACCAAAACTGGAATGCTTTTAACCAAGTCTCCCAAACATTCTTGGGCTTCACAGACCCATTCTTTCTTTCAAAAATATTTATTACATACTTATGTGCTGGGCATTGCTGCTGCTGCTAAGTCGCTTCAGTTGTGTCCGACTCTGTGCGACCCCATAGACGGCAGCCCACCAGGCTCCTCTGTCCCTGGGATTCTCCAGGCAAGAATACTGGAGTGGGTTGCCATTTCCTTCTCCAAAGCATGAAAGTGAAAAGTGAAAGTGAAGTCGCTCAGTCGTGTCCGACTCTTCGCGACCCCATGGACTGCAGCCTACCAGGTTCCCCGTCCATGGGATTTTCCAGGCAAGAGTACTGGAGTGGGGTGCCAATCTAGGTAATCATAATATGAGATACAGTTCTCAGTTTGGAGGTGAAACACATAAATAAGTAATGGATTGTTACTGGATCTTGTTTAGGTTCAGTATTTCAAAGTAAATAAAAACAAATCCTATGCTCTATCACTATTTTGATACATATGAGAATAAATGTGCCATCAATTGGGGTTAGTAGTAAAACTTTAAATAAAATTACAGGGTGACTGCTAAAGGATAATAAACATGAATCAGACACTTTGTTCCACCATGCTAAAATGTATCTCAAATGATGAGTTTTGCAATCAGTATAAGCTATTTATAGGGCTTCCCTGGTGGTTCAGTGGTAGAGAATCCACCTGCAAGGCAGGAGACACAGGGGACAGGAGTTCAATCCCTAGGTCCAGAAGAGCCACTCCAGTATTCTCTCCTGGAGAATACCATGGACACAGGAGCCTGGCGGGCTATAGTCCATAGGGCCACAAAGAGTCAGACATGACTGAGCATGCAAATACACATAAGCTATTTACACTTGTTTAACATTTGTAAATATAAAAATTAAATATCTCATTATATTTGTTGGCATGAAAAGTACAGATAATACTTCTATTGTAAAATATCACAACTCTTTAAAGTAATGAACTTAGATCTAAATAACATCATCTGAGATGAATGTAACATGATTTTTAATGGCTTTCCTAGATATTCTATGGGAGCAGTGTTTAATAGACTACATATAATCCGTCTACCTGAATCCTTCCTTCTAAATATCAAAGAAATGAAGACAGTTCTTTCCTATATGTTATAAAACTGCATACCAGAACAAATGATAGGTACTTTATTTCACACTCGAATGTTTCATTTGTCAGAGAAACAGAGTATAAAAATCATTTTGTTTAGCAGTGAAAGCAATGTTCCTTAACAGTGTCGTGTCTCTCTACCAGACTGCATGCTTCTCAAGTGTAGGTATTTATTACACTTCTAATACTTAAGAGACAAAAGGCATGCATGATCAATGAGCCAAAACTTGAAAGCTACATGAGGGAATGAACTGAAAAAATCTGAGGAAAAAATGGCATTCTGTGACAATAAAATTATACTACACAAGAGAAACTTCTTAACAGTTTGTTCAAATATAAATGGCATGATAATGTTGAAGTTATACATATCACTGGATTTTATGTTGCCAAACAATAATCTATGAGCATGGCTTCAAAATACTTATGAATGGATCTTATGTGCACAATTTTTAACAGTATTTTCATTTCTCTATATATGCAGCTTTGCATCATTTAATATTACATTTGGAACAAAAATGAAATAGTAAACAACATTATATGCAGGTGGCAATCCACTCCAGTGTTCTTGCCTGGAGAATCCCAGGGATGGCGGAGCCCAATGGGCTGCCATCTGTGGGGTCGCACAGAGTCGGACACGACTGAAGCGACTTAGCAGCAGCAGTATCTATTATCCTTTGTTTAATAATAGGTATTTGTGTTAATTCTTTTATAACATTATAATATAGATAATAGCCTTTTTTGATATGCTTGCAGTAATATCAAGATTCTCAGTGATAAAAATAATATTTAACACTTAAATCAGTATTTTACAATAAATAACCCATTTTCAAATATGTGAGCTAAAGTCACATTTGAAAGTAATCGAGGAAAGAGGGAGTTATTCAAACTCAAAAAGTACTGGAGAACATTTTATTTATTTATAAATGATTTTCAGCATGTTTAAAAGTAGAATGTACTCATTTGTAACATTTATTTAGGTTTTAAACATCTTAATTTAGTAGTGTTCTTTTATGCAAGATTGTTATTGAACTATATTTGGTAAACTATAATTATTTATATTAGATACGTAATTATTAGAAATTAGAAAATTTTTTAAATGTTAGCATCCAAAACCCCTTATATAACTTCCTCAGACAAGGCGCATGTTGTAGTAGTTTGTAAAAAAGATTCAGTTCAAAATCAGTTTAAAACATGCAGCCGAAAATCTGTATCAGTATGTCTCTAAATGAAAACATCCAGGATGTGAATAAAGCTGTCAGTAATTATTTACAAGGAATTAGTTATTTGTATTATTGCATTGAAAAAATTTTGTTCTCAAATCATTGACTGAAAATTTTAACTGTACTCAGTTTCCTACAGAGTAGGTCATATTCATATTCAAACTATATTGGTCTTAATCTCAAACTACTTTTGAATTCACTATTGAATGTCAGGCCCATTGACCATTGGCATTGGCATCATCTGGACATTTGCCAGTAATGTCCCAAGACCAGTAATCAAGACCTATCCCAGACATACTGAATCAAAACCTACATTTTTAACAAAATACCAAATGATTTATGTGTACATTAAAGTTTGAATAGCATTGTCTACTCTAGACTAGAACAGTGCTTCACAAACATTACCATGTATCAGAACTACCCAGAGAGCTCATTAAGACACAGACTGGGCCCCTCTCGAGTTCCGATTAAGGGGTAAGGTGGAAACAGGACACTGGATTTCTAACAAAGTGCTGCTGATCTTGGTGGCCCACTGGAGCCACCCTGTGAGAACAATTTCCTTTGACAGGTGGGTGCTATCGTTTGAAAGGTTGTATCCCTTTGAAATTCATAAGATGAAAGTATAATGCTCAAACATGATGTTATTAGCAAGTGGTACCTTCGGGTGGTGCTTATGTTATCTTCGTGGAACCCTCAAGAATGGAATGGTTGACTTATAAAAGTGGTTCCAGAGAACAGAAAATGAAAAGTCTGCTACCTGAAAAGGGGTCCTCACCTCATAATTCTGGGACTCTGATCTCTGACTTACAGCCTTCAGAACTCTAAGAAATAGATTCTATTTTTTATACACTAGACAATCTATGTTTTCTTTGTTATAGCAGCCAGAATGGACTAAGGCAGTAAGTTGATACTGGCTCTTATAAATAAATTGAATAGCTTGCCGAAAAAGGAGAGAAAAGAGCAACTGAGCACTAGGCATGTCCTATATTCCCATAAATGTCTGTGTGAAAAGAAAAGATTTCAATTAACTTTGAGAAAATATTTGATGAGGATAGTCTAAAGACTGTGGCTCTAAATAAATTTTATAAAAAAGGGAATGATTCAAGAAGGGTTATCATTACATTTTCTTTAAAAATACATTATAAAGGCAAAAATAGTAAATACAAATAATAGATCTTAATGTGATATAAGTAATATCAGAAAGTTGGAGGATGATTTTGAAGAAGGATGCATTGGATGATAAAAGATACAAGAAATTAATACACCAAATATTTAAGATTCAGTAATGATTTTTAATGTCATCAATAATACTCATTGTAGTAGAAGAGTAGTTGAGAAAGTAATATTCATGTTGTTCTAGTTTTGATATAGTTTGAAGGGATGTTTAATCAGATATATCTAAATTATATTCAGAAGTGTTTGATAAATTTCATAAGCTGAAAATACAAACTCTGGCATTAATCACCATTTTGTCTTATGGGCTTCCCTGGTGGCTCAGTGGTAAAGGATCCTCCTGTAATGCAGGAGGCCAGGAACTACAGATTCGACCCTTGGGTTGGGAAGATCTCCTGGAGGAGGGCATGGTAACCCACTCCAGTATTCTTGCCTGAAGAATTCCATGAACAGAGGAGCCTGGCAGGCTGCAGTCCATAGGATGGCACAGAGTTGAACACAACTGAAGCAACTTGGCATGCACACATGCATTTTGTTTTTATAGGAATTTGTATCAATATTTGTATCCAAATATATTTCACATGTATGTGACATATAAGTCACATATAAGCTGTGACTTGCAAAATTTGAAGATACTATCAAGTGAAGAAAGAGAAAGAAAAACTATGATACTTACAGGAGGGCCTTTTGGTCCAGGGAATCCAACTGGACCTTGAGGTCCTTGAGGACCCTGAAAAGAAAAAGCAGTAGGGAAATCTAAGCATATACTTTAAAAGGAACATCTTTACACTCTGAAGTTTATTTCTACAGATAAAGAACAACACAGACTACAGCTTGTTTATCATAATGGCAGAACTATGGGCAATACAATGAGATAATCTGTGCTAATCTATAAGCAAAATGGATGATTTTCCACACAATTCAGTACTCAAAAGTGCACATCACATAAGTGGTCTTAGCTTAAAAACACTGCAAATATTTAGAATTCATATTAAAAGTAAATAGAACATGGATGTATCAGAAAACCTTGTAGATAATCTACTTTCAATATTAGCTAAAAACAAATTGAAGACATTTCAATTCAATAGACTCCCCAAAATTATTTTTAAAATTGACTCTATACATATTTTGACACTACAGTCATACAAAATTAAAAGATAAAAATAAGTGACTATCTCAAAAGACCATCAGTTCAGTTCAATTCCGCTCAGTCCTGTCCAACTCTTTGCAACCCCATAAATCGCAGCATGCCAGGCCTCCCTGTCCATCACCAACTCCCGGAGTTCAATCATACTCACATCCATCGAGTCAGTAGAAGATACCTTTTACTAATCTCTATATTTAAAATATATTTGTTTTTAAGGATATTGCTATTTCGTTTTATTCATGTATAAGCTTCTTTTGTAGATAAGATGAAAATAACTTTACTATGTCCCAAATATTGAAAAAGAAATACTTATGCCACAAATTATCCATTGTTTATGCAAAATTCAATTTATTTCAGTGTGTTCATTTTTTGTTTTTATTCTGTTTTATTTTTGCTAAAATTTCTCATTTTAGACCAAAGTAAAAACTATAACTAAGACCTTAATGGTAGGCATTCATGCTCTGCAAATCATGAGTATGAGGGATCATATTTAACTTGTAGAATATACTAATGAGTGAATATAAATATATATGCATCAGTTCAGTTCAGTCCAGTCACTCAGTCATGTCCGACTCTTTGTGACCCCATGAATCACATATATATACATAAATATATTGTTAAAGAAGGTCATTAAAATGGGAAAATATAGGTATTTTTCATTTCTAATTCAATGGTACTACAAAACTTTCTCCCTGAACTTCCTAAGTCATATATACAGAAGAGAACGTTTCTGTGATATTACTTTTATTGTTCTTCAACTGTGTGCCTAAGACATAACAAATAGTTCATGATACTTAAAATTCTTTGAGAAAATGGTATATTATAGAGAAAATATCTGATAAACTACACAGAATACAAGAAATACATTTTGTATATTTAAAACATGTATAAATGTTTCTTGGAAATGGTTTTGAGCATACTTAAAAATTTTTTTGTTTTTTAAAATCAACCTTTACTTTGAGCTTCCCTGGCAGCTCAGATGGTAAAGAATCTGCCTGCAATGTGGGAGACCCAGGTTCAATCCTTTGGTTGGCAAAATGTCCTGGAGAAGGGAATGGCAACCCACTCCAGTATTCTTGCCTGGAGAATCCCACAGACAGAGGAGCATGACAGGCTACAGTCCATGGGGTCGCAAAGAGTCAGATACAACAGAGCGACTAACACTCACTTTACTTTGATCCTCAAAATATACTTTTCTCCTTCTCAAAATGTCTTCACAATCACAAATGATCATGTTCTTGGGTTACACTGTTGCATTCCAAAATAAAATCATGAAGATTTATAGCTGATACTGAGATTTTGGAATGTATAATGAAATATGCAAATAGAATAGTTTGTGCTTTAAAGACAAAACTCTTAGTTATGCTACAATTTGTTAAATGGCTCTACTGGTTCTATTTCAGTGAATGATTCAGCCATTTTAATTAATTTCACTGTATATTCCAATTAAGATGACTAATAAAAATATTTAAAATGTGTATATCATTTATGAAGTCAAAATGTATAGGATGAACTTAATTTGGAAATAGCTCATCAACAGTGAGAAATATTTAATAGAAACTTAATTAAACTTGACCCAAAGCCCTGAAACAAAAGTAATTTAATGTTTATTCTTGGGTCATAATTTCTGTCACAAATGGAAAGTTTATTTTTAAAAAAATGACCTATCCTCAGTTTTAAGTGATACATTAGAGGGTATTTCTGTTTTACTTTTTGTGAAATACCTATTATAAATTTCAATAATATAAAATGTATAATTTTATAATATAAATATATAATATAAATTTTATATTTTATAATATAAAAGGTATAATTAAAATTATAGAATATTAATTTCTTTGATAGTAATGTAGAGTATTTTAAATTCTTTCAAGAGGGTAGCTTTTAAAATCTGGCTGAAAAATGCTATAGTTTGCCAAACAAACAAGGGGCATGCTTACTTATGTATATTTAGCTTTATTTTATATGAACTGAAAAATCAGTTTACTAAATAGTTTTCTTATTTACTGGAATAGATGCTTTATCTTGATTTGAATGTTTATTGATTGTAACTTAATGGCTACTGGAAGCTTGCATGTTACCAGAATAATGCTACTGTCAGCTCCAGGAACAAAGTGTCAGTATGGAAAGCAAGAGTGGGGGAGGAGAAGGTATAGGTGTTATATACATATTTAAAAGAAAAACAAGATTTTGGTTTGAGTTTAAGAGTTGATACCATAGGCCAGTTACACATATAATTTCTCTCATTTCTATAACAAAATTAGTAGCACATAAGTGATGAAGATTTTTGGGGGGAAGTAAATTAAAGAATGGGCTTCCCACGTGGTGCTGGTAGTAAAGAACCTAGCTGCCAATGCAGGAGACTCATGAGACATGAATTCGATCCCTGGATCAAGAAAGTCTCCTGGAGAAAGACATGGCAATCCACTCCAGTATTCTTGCCTGGAGAATCCTATGGACAGAGGAGCCTGGTAGGCTACAGTCCATAGGGTCACAAAGAGTCAGACATGACCAACACAACTTAGCAGGCACACACATATTAAAGAATAGGAACTTTTAAACTCTGATGTTTTGTGGATGACTACATACATGTATTTGCAAACACATGTAACTTTTCCCAGAAATTTAAACACTTGTAAATATAAACATTTATATGATGTAACTATTATACTTACTCTTTCACCAGGAGGCCCAGGAGGGCCATCACCACCTGAAGTGCCCTGAGAAAAACAACACAAAAACAGAAAAAAGTCAGTTTTGACTTCTTCTGGTAACAGCCATCCTCTGGAAGAGGAACCTACAGACAAGCCCAAGTGGAACAAGCTCTGACAGTACCTTTGGACCTGGTTTCCCAGTGGGACCTCTTGCTCCTCTTGAACCTCGAGGTCCCTGCATGCAAGAGCAAAGATGAAACTGATCTAGCTCCAATTAGATCAAAACGGCACAGGATCATTTTCTTTTTTGAAGCAAATTATTTTGGGAAGTTAAATCCAAAATGAAAATCACCATTTTAAATTAAGGCCCTTACCGTTGGACCACGCTGACCCCGAGGACCCGGTTTGCCAGCTACGCCCTGTCAACAACAGTTCAAACAGCTTCAGTATACAGTATATCACAATGAATTGCGAGTCTGGGTCTGAGAGGTAGGTTCCCATGCAAGAACACTTATATTAGTCCAGAACAGTATACTTGTATATCATACCCGGGCACCTTTCTCTCCATTGGCACCTGGAAACCCAGGAAATCCAGTGGAACCCTACAAAAATAAAAATAGTAAACAATGAGCATATTAATTAACATTTTAGCAACAAGCTGAAAGTCTTTTAAAATATAGCGGTTCTCACAAGTGGGTAGCATTCAAATCAAAAATATAACTTTAAGATACCACACAACCTTTATTCATGTACTGAAAAATGAACTTACAGTGACACTTGAAATCCTGGAAGCATTGAAAACATGAATTGATAACGCATCTTAGTTTTCAACTTTAAGAAAATAATCAAATATATCATTTTCATACTAAAAAGTAGCAATTAAAGGACATTTCATATAAAATAAATTTTGACTTATAATTCTACATATTTGCTTCAACTCTGAAGAAAAATTTTGCTTCTCATAAGCATGAATAATCAAATAGTAAAATAGGAGTTTTATTAAATGTTTTTCTGAATTAAAATTATTGTATTCTTATAGTATACTTATCACTTTTTAGTTGAGTATTTTGTACCTTTGGAACTGGATAAAATCATAAAGATTAAAAATCTTCCTCCTTTTCTATTTGATGTTTAAATGTGGTTAGATACAGCTGAGAGTCTAAGTCAGACTGTCCAGCATTAAAATCTGTTATGGGGATTCCAAATACATGAATTCAAGACTTATGTTTGTCATACAATCATGTAAGTAAATTAAGTACATCACTTATCCTCTTTGAGCATAGCTTTTTCTTTAGTAAAATAAGATCATCTGCATTTTATAGGTACTTTGACACTTGTAGGATATAGAACTGAAGGAAGGCAAGGTATAAAAATGATAATAATAGATAACAATAAATAAGGAATAAGCACTATGTAATTTAATCCACAGTTACCTTTTACAAATGGAATATAATTCCATTTTACCTTGTACATATGTCCAGATTTTCATCTACTAAGAGATTCCTTCAAACATGACTGTGACTGGTTTGCCTCATTATTATATCATGAAATAAAGCAGATTAGGGTTCAATCCTTTCTCTTCAACTTGCTAATAACTATGAGCCCTCGGAGTAGTGGGTGGGGGAGGGAGTTTCCAAGCACTCACTTTTCCTATTCAGACCAGTGTATGGATTAACTGCAATAAAGCATAAAATGTCTAGCAAAGAATAGTAGACATGCAGATTTTACACACTTTCCCATGCGTCAATGAAAGTAAAACAAAGACTTCTTTGATTTGAATACATCTTTGAGTTTTGTTTTTCTTTCTTCTTCTATTAGGTTCAGGTGTACAGTAAAGTTGATCAGTTATACACACACACACACACACAAATATAAAATCTTCACTCAGATTCTTTTCCATTAAAAGTAATTGCAAAATATTTAATATAGTTTCCTGTGCTATATAGTAGGTCCTTGTTGATTATCTATTTTGTATACAGTAGTGTGTATCTCTTAATCCCAAACTCCTAATTTGTTTGCTTCCCCACTTCTCTCCCTTTGGTAACAATAAATTTGTTTTCTATTTCAGTGCACACTCATTTGGAATGAACTAACCTAAAGTAATATTTATAAATGGCTCCTCTGTATCAGAATAGTTTAGAGTGACTGCTGAAAGAAGGGACTGTCAAATCCTGCTGCAGGCAATAAGGTCCAGGAATTTGCATTTTTAACAATTTCTCCAGGTGATACATACAGAATGGGTGTTATAAATTTATATTTCCTCCACAAATCAGGAAATTTGTATGTGAAGCCTTATGGCATTTGACGGACAAAGCTTAGTAAGAACTGCTAAGCTTCCTATTAGGACCCATTTAGCAACATATTATAATTCATTTATAGAGACCACTATGTGATCAACCTGAGGACAATTTTTAGAACATGTAATGCTCACATTTTTCTTCATTGTTACTGAATTACTGTGATATTGAATGGTTTGCTCTTGAGAAACCTATATGCAGGTCAGCAAGCAATAGTTAGAACTGGACATGGAACAACAGACTGGCTCCAAATAAGAAAAGGAGTACGTCAAGGCTGTATATTGTCACCCTGCTTATTTAACTTATATGCAGAGTTACATCATGAGAAACACTGGGCTGGAAGAAGCACAAGCTAGAAACAAGATTGCTGGGAGAAATTATCAATAAACTCAGATAAGCAGATGACACCACCCTTATGGAAGAAAGTTAAGAGGAAATAAAAAGCCTCTTGATGAAAGTCAAAGAGGAGAGCGAAAAAGTTGGCTTAAAGCTCAACATTCAGAAAACAAAGATCATGGCATCCAGTCCCATCACTTCATGGGAAATAGATGGGGAAACAGTGGAAACAGTGTCAGACTTTATTTTTGGGGGCTCCAAAATCACTGCAGATGGTGACTGCAGCCATGAAATTAAAAGATGCTTACTCCTTGGAAGAAAAGTTATGACCAACCTAGATAGCATGTTGAAAAGCAGAGACATTACTCTGCCAACAAAGGTCCATTTAGTCAAGGCTATGGTTTTTCCAGTGGTCATGTATGGATGTGAGAGTTGGACTGTGAAGAAAGTTGAGCACTGAAGAATTGATGCTTTTGAACTGTGGTGTTGGAGAAGACTCTTGAGAGTCCCTTGGACTGCAAGGAGATCCAACCAGTCCATTCTGAAGATCAGCCCTGGGATTTCTTTGGAAGGAATGATGCTAAAGCTGAAACTCCAGTACTTTGGTCACTTCATGCGAAGAGTTGACTCATTGGAAAAGACTGATGCTGGGAGGGATTGGGGACAGGAGGCGAAGGGGACGACCGAGGATGAGATGACTGGATGGCATCACTGACTCAATGGACGTGAGTCTGAGTGAACTCTGGGAGTTGGTAATGAAAAGGGAGGCCTGGCGTGCTGCCATCCATGGGGTCGCAAAGAGTCAGACACGACTGAGTGACTGAACTGAACTGAATGCTCACATAATGGGGGAAAATGTCTGCAAATTACGTTTTTGAAAGGATTTCAAAAGCATTTTCTCTATCTCTGCTGCTGCTGCTGCTGCTGCTAAGTCTCTACAGCGAATCATATAGTTATATCTGGTAGAGTATTACTATGTGAATAAGATATTGACAAGTAGTATAATTCAATATGGAAGTAATTAATTTCTATCAAATTCAAGGACAAATATTCATCTGTCCTGAGTAGAAGAGAAATACACTTATAGAGACTTCATTCGAACAAATGGCTCTTATGTATCAATTTTATGTTTAATAAATTTATTTTCTTACATAGTTTCTGCTCTAAGAAATTTATGGGAAATAGACGAAAATGTCTAATCCACCAGCTAAACAATTTGTAATATATGGGCATATCCTTCTCTTTTTCGCACTTAAAAATTATCACCAAAATATACAATTTCCATGAAAAGACATCTGCTTTTAAGTGGAAAAAATAAACAGCCAACAAAAGGCCAAAAAGTCAATGGTTAATAGCAAAATCAGCTCTTTTGGTGAATAAAACTTTTAAAATTAGTTTAAATGCTATTTTTAAAGATAAACTAATTCTATCTGAAAATAGATTTTACTCTTTGAAATAGCTATCATTTGATACAACATAATGGTACATCTTTTAAAAACCCATTATGGTTTACATTTATAGTAAGATATTACATAAATTATATTATCTAATTATAGTCCTCATATTGCTTGAAAATTAGCAGCCAAGTTTTAGTGAAAGGGAAAGTCGCTCAGTCATGTCTGACTCTTTGCGACCCCGTGGACTGTAGTCTGCCAGGCTCCTCTGCCTATATAATTCTCCTGGCCAGCATGCTGGAATGGGTAGTTGTTCCCTTCTCCAGGGGATCTTACCAACCCAGGGATCAAACCCAGGTCCCCTGCATTGCAAGCAGATTCTTTACCATCTGAGTCACCAGGGAAGCCTAATTATAGCCCTTATATTGCTTGAAAGGGATTAGTAGTCTAGTTTCATATTTAGTATAATAAATTCTTAAGCCTATTCAAAATTCACTGGCTTCCACATAGGAAAGGATGTGACCCTATCTTTGATTTTTGATGTATCCATCATTTTTTATTTAAGAACTGAGAAACATAAATGGTTTTGATCATAGAAAAAAGTTATGAAGAAAAGTAAAAGAAAAAGATAAAGACCAAAATTTCAGACATTAAGTTAAAAGGTAAAAATGCAATGTTTGATTCCTCGAGGAAGAAGCATTTCTCTCTAGTCATTCTTTTCCATTTTGTTACTAAAGGACTGAATGATTATTGAACATAGTATTGACTTAGGAAAAACAGAAAAATATAAGAATTTCAAATAAACACTTAATAGAAAACTATACTCATTTATGTAAATGTAAAAACAGATTTCTGTTTTTAAATCAAAACCACAATTGCAATTCAATTTAGATTGAATATTTACCCAATAAGTTAAGAATAGTTTAAAGTTGTATTTTGTAAAACAAATATCTTCTTTTACTCAAAGCACTTGTGAAAATGCTTGACATCCAAAAGGAAGATAACTAAATAACAGAATAGGGTATTAGAGACAATATTTAAAAGGTAAAAATTACTAATTAATGCTTGTACTATTTTTTAAATCATAGATTAAATGCATCTTTCTTTAGAAGGACTCCATTACCTCCTAGAATACAAGGAAATACTCTAGAAAGTGAGCTAATAGGGCAAAACTGTATGGCAAGCCTAAAATACTGTTATCACATGATAATGAGTCACAAGTGCATGAAATTCACATTTGTCAGGAGGTAGGATATTTTTGTCTCCCACTGATTATCTGTGAAACATTAATAAATATATGTTTGGGTATTATTACACCCAACCAGGATGTATCCTTATATTATATATCTGTCAAACATTAACAAATCAATCAGGGATAGATAGATGACAAACATATAGATAGATAGTAGATAGACATAGATAGATAATCTCATGTGCATGTAGCTACCTTTATATTAATAAGCAAAATTTATATATGAAGTCATTTAACCATTTAATGTAGCTAGTCAATCAATCAAAAGAATCCTTAACGAAGTTCTATAATGAGCTCGAGGAAAATTAGTGCAAGGTAAACACATATTTTTAAAACACTTTTTTGCTTAAAATATGTAAATTTCACATAGTCAAAAATAGAATCTTAGTGCATTGAGTGCATGAGTTGAGTAGTACTCCCCCCAAAGACACATCAAATATCCAACTATTCTGGATTTTGTGAATATTACTTTATTTGGAAAAAAGGGGTCTTCATAGATGTAATTTAGTTCAGGATCTTGAAAATAGATCATCCTGAATTATTCAGGTGGCCTTTATATCCAATGACAAGTGTCTTTATAAGAAGAAGAGAAGATAAGGACACAGAAAAAAAGGCCATGTGAAGAAGAGGTAGGAGATTGCACACAAGCCAAAAAATGCCTAGGGCCACAGGAAGATGGAAGAGGACAGGATAGATTCTCCCACAGGGCTTTCAGAGGGAGTATGGGCTTGCTGACACCTCAATTTTAGATTTCTGGCCTTCAAAAGTGTAAGAAAGTCAATTTCCATTGTTTAAATAACCAGGTTTGTGGTGATTTGTTACAGTAGCCCTAGGAAACTGATTCTGCGGAAATAAGGAAAAATAAAGAGGATGAAAGAAGAGCCATTCTTTCTCTTAAAAAAATATCAAATGGTAATTCGAACCTTTAGGGAACTAGACAGGAAATCAAAAGCTATTATCCATCACTGGTCATCTACTTAAAACTTCTAGATCTATTAATTAAATGCTGCCTTGGAATAGACCTTATTCCAATTAGAAGGAATTAGATGACCATGACTTCGTCTGTCTCTAAAATACTCCAGTCCAAAATCACATAAACTCTCTGAACTCTCTGCAATCCCAGTGCCCATAAATGCACCTGACTTTCTCTTGTAAGATTATATTTTAAGGATTCATCATCTCTACATGACAAACTGAAATGTAACCATAGATGATTAATGTTAAATGTATCTACAAAATGCTAATAAAGAAGGTATAAAAATCAAGCTAACTGTTTTACCTTTGGACCTTGTCTTCCTGGATATCCGGGTAATCCTGGAACGCCAAGTTTCCCCTAAAGTTAAAATAATAATAATAATCACTTCAAAATAGAATTCAGTCTATTAGAGCACTTAAAAGGAACATTTGCAAGTTTTTCCATTCTTTACTTTCATTACATTTCTTAATTTGAATAGGAAAAAAATGTTACTAATGCTATCAATAACTTAAGCTCTTAAGTGACAGTGTCTTCTTTAAGGACATAGTGAAAGTCATTCAGTCGTGTCTGACTCTTTGCGACCCCATGGACTGTACAGTCCATGGAATTCTCCAGCCCAGAACACTGGAGTGGGTAGCCATTCCCTTCTCCAGGGAAGCTTCCCAACCCAGAAATCGAGCCCAGGTCTCCCGCATTGCAGGGGATTCTTTACCAGCTGAGCTACCAGGGAAACTCTGAGTAAAGATAATTCTAGACTGTTTGTGAATGAAAGAATTCACCTAAATTTTATCAAAATTAAATACTATTTAAAATGAATGGCTGTAGTTAGAACTGCATGTAGGTTTTGTCATTTCAACAAAAGGTAATCTATTTGAAAAAATTATTTAATTTCTCACTGTAAATAGCAAGCAATCATAAGTTAACTTTTTTTTTTACTAAAGGAAGGCTTAAATAACTATATTAAGAAATTTTAACCTAATTTTTGAGCAAAGTTTCTTCTTTTATTCAAATATCTCAATAAATTGAGTTAATAAATACCAAATATTGAGAGACATAACTAAATAATGATTTTTGTGGACTGTTAATTCCTACAGGTGGAAACTTGAGTGTGTAGCTATTTTCTTCCAATGCAATAAACTTACCACTCAGTTTGAAA
>SJYT01056669.1:9912-40123 GCA_006410635.1 Cephalophus harveyi
CACAAGCTGGAATCAAGATTGCTGGGAGAAATATCAATAACCTCAGATATGCAGATGACACCACCCTTATGGCAGAAAGTGAAGAGGAACTAAAAAGCCTCTTGATGAAAGTGAAAGAGGAGAGTGAAAAAATTGGCTTAAAGCTCAACATTCATAAAACTAAGATCATGGCATCTGGTCCCATCACTTCATGGCAAACAGATGGGGAAGCAGTGGAAACAGTGTCAGACTTTTATTTTTGGGGGCTCCAAAATCATTGCAGATGGTGATTGCAGCCATGAAATTAAAAAACACTTTCTCCTTGGAAGGAAAGTTATGACCAACCTCGATAGCATATTCAAAAGCAGAGACATTACTTTGCCAACAAAAGTCTATCTAGTCAAGGTTATGGTTTTTCCAGTAGTCATGTATGGATGTGAGAGTTGGAGTATGAAGAAAGCTGAGTGCCGAAGAATTGATGCTTTTGAACTGTGGTGTTGGAGAAGACTCTTGAGAGTCTCTTGGACTGCAAGGAGATCCAACCAGTCCATTCTAAAGGAGATCAGTCCCGAGTGTTCTTTGGAAGGACTGATGCTAAAGCTGAAACTCCAATACTTTGGCCACCTCGTGCGAAGAGTTGACTCATTGGGAAAGACCCTGATGCTGGGAGGGATTGAGGTCAGGAGGAGAAGGGGACGACAGAGGATGAGATAGCTGGATGGCATCACCGACTCGATGGACGTGAGTCTGAGCGAACTCCGGGAGTTGGTGATGGACAGGGAGGCCTGGCGTGCTGCGATTCATGGGGTCGCAAAGAGTCGGACACGACTGAGCGACTGAACTGAACTGAACTGAAGCTTATATTGAATGATTAATAAAACTAAGCAAGCAATTATGATATAATGGAAATTGATTTGGCAAAACATTCATATGCAGGTGTTGTAGTTTTCTACAATAATAATTTCCCTGAAGAAGTAATACCTAAGGTGACACCTGAAGAATGAATGGAACATGGAAGCTGCATGTTTTGGAGGTGGAAAGAATGCATTTCTTTTTAATAGCCTGTGTGGTGGTGGGAGTAGGGACCAGAGGAGAAAAAAGAATAGGGAAAAAAGAAATAAAAGCTGAATGAGATCAAGTTAAGGATTTTGGACTTTGTCTTAAAATAGTGATCCAAAGTAATATTTTAATTAGCTAAAGATGTGGTCAGATTTGTATTTCAGTAAAATTACACAAAAAAAGGAGGTAACTAGAGATATACAGCCTAGGAACTAGAGATATACAGACTAGGTAGGTAGTAACAGTGATACAGTTCTCCTCTATCTGAAGAATTTTTCATCTTGGTTAATGGAAGCTCCATCTTTTCAAATGCTCAGACCAACAACCTTGGTTGCATCCTTGACTTCTTTTATATCCTCCATCCAATCTGTTTGCAAATCCTGTTTTATCTATCTTTAAAATATATCTAGAATATGGCCATTTTTTACCACCTCTGTTGCCAGTATCAGGGTCACAACCATCATCTCTCTCATGAATTATTTCAAAAGCTTTCTAAAACGTGCCTCTGCTTTTATATTTGCCCCACCTACCACAAAGACTGTTCTTAACACAGCAGTCAGAGTAAATTTCCAAAAGTCAAAATCAGCTCACTCCTCTGCTACAAGCCTTACTGTTGTCGCCTTTTACTCAATGTAAAAGCCAAAGTCTAGAAGCCTGCATGTAACTTGGTTTCCGGTTTTCTCTCTAAATTCCCCTTCACCTCTTCTCTCTTTTCAAGCCACACAAGGGCACATAAACACTCCTGGGTCATTCCAGCCTTGGAATTTTATTTCAGCTATTGTTTCAGCCTAGAAGGCCTTTCCACGGACATCTGGATGGCTAATTTCCTCAGCTCCTTCACTTTGATCAAATCTCACCTATTTGAAACTGTATTTAGCAGTCTGTTCCTTTATCATCCTTTAAACTCTCTAACCCTGCCCTACTTTTATTCTTTACTCAAAGCCTCTGTTTCTCTGTAATGTACTGTATAAGTTATTTATTTTTCATGTCTAGTGTTCATTTTCTGTCTTAACTTCTACCTGCCCCTATTCTTGATAGAATAGAAAGAGGGAAAATGAAAGCAGAAATCATTTGTTCACTGATGTAAAAAGTTCCCTCGAGAAGTGTCTGGCACATAATAGGCATTCAAGTATTCATTGAATGAATGAATGGTGATAGAGATGGGAAAGCTTTCCCTGTTTTTCCCACCACATATAGTTCCCCTTTATAATTTAGCACAGCTTTTGACATGCTCTTTTCTCTGCCGAGATTCTACTACTGGGTTGTTTACATTCTCATTTTTTTCTCTTCACTGTGATTGTTGTTGAAATGTAATCAACTGTCAATGTCATCTTGGCTTCTTAGCCAGACCAAACACTAGCTAGAGCATTTCAAATATTAATACACGTGCCATTCTGGGCTTCCCTGGTAGCTTAGCTGGTAAAGAATCCTCCTGCAATACAGGAGACCCTGGTTGGATTCCTGGTTCTAGAACATCCCCTGAAGAAGGGATAGGCCACCCACTCCAGTATTCTTGGCCTTCCCTGGTGACTCAGATGGTAAAGAATCCACCTGCAATTCAGGAGACCTAGGTTTGATCCCTGAGTCAGGAAGATCCCCTGGAGGAGGGCAAGGCAACCCACTCCAGTATTCTTGCCTGGAGAATCCCCATGGACAGAGGAGCCTGCGGGCCACAGTCCATGGAGTCACAAAGAGTCGGACATGACTGAGTGAGTAAGCACATGCCATTCTACTGAAGAAAACATGAGTGACCTACATAGGCATCAAAGCTTTTAAACGGCTTATTCAGGGTTGCTGTTTCAGTCAATATGGAGGATAACCAGTACCTTAAAGGGCAGGATTCCAATTTGATATTGTCCAAGAATGGATAGGATAAAGAAGAGCACTTGAATGGAATTAAATAGGAACAAGGGTTGTGTAGGACAGAAATGATAGATAGACACACACATACATAGATTCCTTTCCCCTTTTATAGCACAACTGTATTTGGATTTACTAGTTCTGTATCTGAATCCCACTATTCTCTTCTGATACCAGGTAGTAAAGAACAACTCCCTCAGATTCCCTTCAGAACCACAGGATGTCATCTCATATCTTAAAAGTTTCTCTTTCATTTCTGTTGTGTCTATTATATGTTTGTTGTACATGCGCTGGGCCCTGAGAATGTAGGAAGAAATAAAATACATTTGCTTTGTATCCTCATGGAACTTATAGTTCCATCACAGTTTTGTAATGGACACCTGCTACCACTGCTGTGCTTTGCAGATCTTGCTCTTCCACACCTTACTCTAGTCTTGGCCTTGTAGGGAAGTAAAAAGTAATTGGAGAAGACACAGATGCTTTGCTTTCTTCAATCTGAGAAGATTGTATTAATATTATTGTTTCTAGGCTATTCAGCATATTTTTCTTGAGCATTTGTTCTGGATCCTGTTCTAAGTGCCAAAATCAGAGGTGGACAAAATACACATAGTGCCTGCCTCCATGAATATTCCAATCTAATGTAAATGGATGATATTCTATAAACCCCAACCAATGAAAGAAACTTCCACAAAAAAATTACCTAAGTCCTGACAGTTAAATATTTTCCCTACCTGTGTCCCATTTTTCATTGCCATGGCAATCTACCAAAGATAGGAAATCATGAGTTGGGAAAAATTAAGGGTGAGTTCTTTACTGGGGAAAGTCTACTTTCCCTCTGTGCATGGTTTACCATACACATCAATTGTTCTGGTTCTGAGTATCAATCATCCCACATTTGTATGTGTCCCCTGCAGTGGAAATGTGGTGTCTTAACCACTAGAATGTCAGGGAAGTCCCTCTTTATATACATGTTTAAAGTTGTAGTATAATTGAAAAGAATTTCCATTTTAAACTGACGTCATATTTTACAACACTTTGAATTTGTACTTTCCATAGTGCCACTTACATAGTTAACCAGCAGTGTGATCCTGGGTAAGTCAGTGAGCACAGACTACCTTGGATTCATTATGTATGCAATGCATATAATAACAGACTACCTCACAGACTGTTAGGAGGACTCAACGAATTAAATATTTGAACTGTTGGAATAGTACCTGACCCTGTAATACTCATTAAGTATTAGCTTCTAAGAGGGTGGAATATTTTACAAGGATTGCTCTGTAAAAATGGAATGTTTCCTCTTGCTCTTTGACAAGCCATGTCTTATCTTTCCTCTTTAAAATTTAACATGCAGTCATCTTTCCCCTCATCAAATTCTATAAATTTTTCTACTTTGTTTTTCAGTCACTGAGTTGTGTCCAACTTTTTGTGACCCCATGCACTGCAGCATGCTAAGCTCTCCTGTCCTTTACTATCATCTCCCAGGGTTTGCTCAAATTCACGTCCATTGAGTCAGTGATGCTATCTGACCATTTCATCCTCTGCCAACCTCTCCTCCTTTTGCCTTTAACCTTTCCCAGCATCAGGGTCTTTTCCAATGGATCCTTTCTTCAAATCAGGTGTCTACTTTAATAACAACAAAAATTGGTTAAAACTTACAAAACTGAAGGCGAAAGTAGAATTTCTTTTTTCAAATCTAAACTTTTAAAAATAACTGATGGAATATTAAAAGATTGCTTTTAGGGTAGTATATAAAAAGAAATACTCAATTCATGCTGAGCAAACTATAGGCTTCAATCACAAGCAATAACATAGAGTAGAAATTTTTTTAATTTTTAGAATTTTGAATAAATTTGTCATGACATTACTATAGTTATAGGTCAGATCAAAAGTTTGGAAATATTTTTTTAAATTTTCCCTTATATTTTAATCTCCTTGAACTAAATTTACAGATTTGAATTAAAATGTTTCTATTTTCAGAGATGAGTAATGGGGATAATAGAAGGAGGAAGGATCTTTCCTTCTCCTCACTCATAGCGACTCTTCAATACCTTCTCTTAGTTGATTTAATTTTCTGTAAAATGTCAAGTTAGAGAAAATGAAGCATCATGGTTATGTAACATTAGGGCTTTTTTAAAAACAAGAATACTAAAGGTATGTTAGTTTATTTTACAGTAATCACAGTACATGAACACTGACATTCTTGTAATCTTTACAGCAGTCTTATAATGTAAATATGTGCAAAAAAGCAAATATTTTGCAAGTGAAGCAATCAAGCCTCCATGAAGTTAAATAAGTTCCCAAGGATCAGGTTTATAACCGATACCAACATCATATCTTTAGACTGCATTTCCAGAACATCTTCCCAGGTTTTTTTCTTTGTTTTTCATTATATTTTTTTATAATCCCTGACAGTGTATTGACTTTTTAGCCCTGAAAGCACATAATACCACTGTCTTTAGGTACTTTACTTCTTAAATGCTTCCTTGGTCTATACCAGTTGCTCAGAATCCACTTTCCTATAAATATGGTATCAGATCACTCATATGCACCATCAATCAACTGGTACCTTACAAACCTTTAGGTTCTTTTGAACCTAAAAGTCAGTCCCCAAATTGGAAAACTCACTTCATTTCCCTACCAACAACTGTTTTATGGTCTATACTGTATCTTATTTATCTTTGATTTGTTTTATTTTACAAATATTAATATAATGCTTACTGTGTACAGTCATGTTCTAAATATTTTACAAATATTATTTTTTCAGCCCTTACAAGTTAAGCACCATTATTACCCTCATTTTGGAGGTAGGATATGGAGAGGCACTCACCTAAGGGGACCAGGCTAGTATGTGCAGAGTTTTGCAGGAGACCTGGGTTTGATCTCTAGGTTGGGAAGATCCCCTGGAGAAGGAAATGGCAACCCATTCCAGTATTCTTGCCTGGAGAATCGCAGGGACAGAGGAGCCTGGTGGGCTACAGTCCACGGGGTCGCAAAGAGTCGGACACGACTGAGCAATTTAACTAACTAACTAACTAAATGTGTACAGTCATGTTCTAAATATTTTACAAATATTATTTTTTCAGCCCTTACAAGTTAAGTACCATTATTACCCTCATTTTGGAGGTAGGATATGGAGAGGCACTCGCATAAGGGGACCAGGCTAGTATGTGCAGAGTTTTGCAGGAGACCTGGGTTTGATCCCTAGGTTGGGAAGATCCCCTGGAGAAGGAAATGGCAACCCATTCCAGTATTCTTACCTGGAGAATCGCATGGACAGAGGAGCCTGGTGGGCTACAGTCCACGGGGTCGCAAAGAGTCGGACACGACTGAGCAATTTAACTAACTAACTAACTAACTAATGATTATAAACAACAGAGCCACAACAGCACCATAAGTCCAACTGGTGAAACACTAGTTTAGATGAAAATGTGAACAGTCTTAGATGAAGAACTATATACAATCAGTCTATCAGCTCTATCATCAGCATCAGAAAATGACTCTAATACAAGGTCTAAAAGTTAGCATGGTACATTAAAAAGAATGAAATCACGCCATTTGCAGCAACATGGATGGACCTAGATTGTCATACTGAGTGAAGTAAGTCAGACAGGGAAAGAGAAATATCACATGATATCCCTTATATGCAGAATCTAAAAGAAATGATACAAATGAGCTTATTTGTAAAAGAGAAACAGACTCATAGACTTAGAGAACAAATTTATGGTTACCAGGGGAGAAGGACGGGGACAGTGGGTGGGGGAATGGATAATTTAGGGAGTTTGAGATCCATGGGTACACACTGCTGTATTTGAAATGGATGACTAGCCAGGTCCTGCTGTGTAGCACAGGCAACTCTGCTCAATGCTATGCAGCAGCCTGGATGGAAGGGGAGTTTGAGGAGAATGGATGCATGAACATATATGGCTGAGTTGATTTGCCTGCACCTGAAACTATCACACATAGTTAATCAGCTACTCCAGTATAAAATAAAAACTTTTTAAAAGTTTGCATGGTAGATTGGAAGGTGATGTAGAAATAATTAAATGAAAATGGAAAAACTTGATTCATAGCATTACCTTAAACACTCCTGGCTAGGCTGTACACACACACACACATAGATAGATAGATGTACACATTTATATATACAAAATTAAGTATATATATATATAATGCTATTTATATAGTAAGTTAACTAAAAATAAAAATGGAAATTTCATTGCCATCACATAACTAAACATGGAGCATTTCCTTGAGAGAATGAATTTCTTTGCTATTAATGTTTTTGTAATCTTAATGGTTAGAGTTAAAATAACTACTTCAGTTACTGTTAGAGAAAATTTTGACCTATGAGATTGATCAAAATCACATTTACAGTCACTCTGAAAAGGAAGATGAGTATCCCTCTCTATTCCTTTCAAAAAAAAAAAAATACTACACTGAATGACAAAAACAAAATGACTAAATTTATTTTCACTGTTTCAAATGAACAATTTATGTGAAAGTATCTCAGAATATTTTTTAAAAGAAAAATAATAGTTAACAATTTGAGCACTTAATTTGTGCCAGGCCCTTTTCTAAGAGCTTCGCATGATTACCTCACTTAATCTCCATAATAACCCTGTGAAGTAGATACCATTATGATTCCCATTTTACACTTAAAGGAATTAAATCTCAGAGAATTTACATAATTGGCCCAAGGTGATATAGCTAGTAGATGAAGCAGATTTAAACTCCAAAGTCTGACTTCCAAACTTTCGCTTCTAACCACAGGATAGAAATGGTAGGCAGAATAATACAATTATAATTTGAAGGCTTTAGCCTTGTCCATATTCTTATTTTAATCCTTCAAAAGTCCCTAGAAAATTAATAAATATCATTTGCAGTTAGGTAACCGAAGTGGGATGGTTCCCAAATTCTTTGAGAAAAGAAATAAGACTATCAGGTAAAAACTCCACTAATAAATATAACACATTGCTACCTGAGACACGATAGAAATGGTGGGCAGAATAATACAATTATAATTTGAAGGCTTTAGCCTTGTCCATATTCTTATTTTGATCCTTCAAAAGTCCCTAGAAAATTAATAAATATCATTTGCAGTTAGGTAACCGAAGTGGGATGGTTCCCAAATTCTCTGAGAAAAGAAATAAGACTATCAGGCAAAAACTCCACTAATAAATATAACACATTGCTACCTGAGACTGAATGCCGATAAAAGTCATTTTAAAAGACTTGCCTGTGGCTTGTGATCACTGCTGAGGCAAAAGAAGAGGTCCTCTCCCGGATTCTTAGAGCCTAACAATAGGCTAGGTTTTTGAACAACAGTTCCACATTACTAATTTTATGTGTTTTAAAAACTCTGAATGGAGGTACCAAGCCTGATAATGTATCTATTTATCTAGCTTACAAATTAGTTCTGAAATATCCTTTTGCTTACCATAAATTTATCTTTTAACTCTCTTGCCACCGCACTGGCACATGTGATATTAGATCCATGAAAATAGCAAATATAGTCCAAAATAGTTACATAGCCTTATTATGTGACAGACACAGTCCTAACCACATCACATATTTTAACTCACAACCCCTTTATTAAATAAACAATGTTACTATTACTGTGGCACTGAGAGGTTAAGCACTTTCCAGATCATTTAGTAGTGACAGAGACTGGATCCAAACTAGACAGTCTAGCTGAAGAGACCATGTTCATATCATCTATGTTGTACTTTCGTGAGATAATCCAACTATTCTAGAACACCATTAGAGCCGCACACTTTTCTTTTGGGCAACTCATTTCTAGATTGTTGTTGTTCAGTCACTAAGTCGTGTCCAACTCTTTGTGACCTCGTGGACTGCAGCACACCAGGCTTCCCTGTCCTTCATTATCTCCCAGAGTTTGCTCAAACTCAGGTACATTGCGTCTGTGGTGCCATCCAACCATCTCATCCTCTTGTCAATCCTTTTTCTTCTCCTTCAATCTTTCTCAGCATCAGGGACTTTTCCAATGAATCAGCTCTTTGAATTAGGTGAGCAAGTATTGAAGCTTCAGCTTCAGCATCAGTCCTTCCAATGAATATTCAGGGTTGATTTCCTTTAGGATTGATTAATTTGATTTCCTTGAGCAGGTTCCCCAAGGGTCTCTCAAGAGTCTTCTTCAGCACTACAATTCCTCATTTACTAAGCATTTATTGAGTACTAGTTTTCCTAACCATCCATGTATGAGAATACAATGATAAATAAGACAGAGAAAGTTTTAAGGAGAAGAGGAAGGCATATAAATGATTACTTATAACAGGAAGCTAAAATGCCAGCATAGAGTATATAGAAAGGACTGCCAGAGCATAAATTGACTATATTTTGTCTAGAAGCCCTCACTGGAGGAAGAAGAGAAAGGAAGAGAGATATTTGTAGAGAAGGAAATAAATGTCTCTGCCAAAAAAGTAATAATAACAATGAATTAAAAAATAAAAAGCAGAACCTATTCCCTTTAGATTTACCTCAAGGAAAACAATAGTGATTTAATAATGCTACAAGAATATGAATCATTTTATTGTCAGGATCCTTACAAGACACATAAAAGTGATAACTGTGACAACTTAATGAAGGAATTATTTACAGAATTGTGGGGAGGGTTAAAGGCACCAGCAAGAGATGGAGAAGCCCGAGAAACTCCGATAGCCAGAAGCTTTTGCCATCTCTACGGCTTCCCTAGTGGCTCAGACTGTAAAGTATCTGCCTGCAATACAGGAGACTTGAGTTGGATCCTTGGGTCAGGAAAATCCGCTGAAGGAGAGCATGGCAACCCACTCCAGTATTCTTGCCTGGAGAATTCCATGGACAGAGGATCCTGGCAAACTACAGTCCATGGGGTCACAAAGAGTCGGACACAACTGAGCAACTAACACACTTTCACATTGCCGTCTCTAATCAGAAGGAGCAAATTGATGTTGCTGTCACTGAGACTGACAAGAGCTGGAATGGTGGGAGAGGGTCTGGCAGGAACTATATCTCTGGGTAGAGCACAGACACTACCAAGCCACGGCCCAAGGAATGGTTGGGGAAAATACATAATGTGACCTCATTACCTCCCATCCACCAGTCTCCTGCCACGATCTCCACTGGTTGAACAGAGAGTGAGAGAGTTCATGTGGTATCGTTCACAGCAGTCAGAATTGTGCCACCCAGAGCAGGATGAGAAGTATCAGTTGCTGACCTGGAAGGACAAATAAATGGAGAATAACCGACACTCAATTATAAGCTCAAAAGACAGTACCTGGTACTTCATCACCTCAGAGAAAAGCAGGAAATGGATAGCAATAGACAGTTTTTTGGCTGAAATAAAGACTTTTCTGGAAGAGTTACATAAATTCTAAAATCAGCTATATCAACACGGACTTTGCAGAGATCTCATGTGAAGATAATTTGTGTCACTTTAACTAGGCTCAAGTCCCTCTCATACTACTAATCTTTTTTTTAAAAAAAATTAATTGACACTTAGTCCATCTACAAAACCTACCAAAGAGAAGACTTTGTTCATTTGACCCGCAAAAGTTATTAATTCTACATCTAAACATCCTTATATCTATTTTCTTTTCCTACGGGTACTGTTCAGGTTTTTATCAGCCAAGCTACTATTGCCTTGACAGCAGTGAACTCCAACTCCCTGAAATGACAGGCTACTATCTGCCCAGAGTCCTGACTATACTTCCTAAATACAACATACAATAAACTCAAACAAAGGCACCAGGAATTTCACATAGTAATATATTTTACTGATTATGTTTTCCAATTTGCACGCAATTTCCAGTCATTTTTACTGTGCAAGATTAGCATTTAATTACCATTTATTCTTTTCGGTTTTAAGGAGCCCCACTAATTAAGGGAAGAAAGAATTTAGATGAATTTTGCTGAATAAGCAAAATTACCTTGATCTTTATGTAAAAATTAGGCATTCTAAAAATTCCATTAATCAGCATTAATGTTCCCTCTGGTCATATTTAGGTTTTGAGAGTTTAGTACTATTTCCCTTTATTAAACTTTCTTTTACATTGCTCTCAACAATGATTTGAACTGCACAGTATCTCTTTGTTAATTTTTTTCTTTCGTAAGAATGGAAAGCCAGAGCCAATTGTCAAAGCCATCCTTGAGAGTAAAAAAGAGGGGAAGAAGATGAAAGAGGTAAGAGGGAAGAAGGCAAGAGCTAAAGTTGACTACAAATTTTCATATCTTTTAGGCTTAATTAAGGTTAGACCAAGAAAAAGCTAACATTTATTGAGTACCATTTATTTCCTATTTGATACTCATAACAAAGCAATGAGATAACCTCATCAACCTCATCAAATAGTATGTGCATGCATGCTAAGTCACTTCAGTCATGTCTGACTCTTTGGGACCCTATGAACTGTAGCCCACCAGGTTCCTCTGTCCACGGGATTCTCCAGGCAAGAATACTGGAGTGGGTTACCATGCCCTCCTCAAGGGGATCTTACCAACCCAGGGATAGAAGCTGCATCTCTTATATCTCTTGCATTGGCAGGTGGGTTCTTTACTACTACTGCTACCTGGGAAACCCATCATATGGTATAAGGGTAAGCTATTGATAACATGGTAAAATGACCATGAGTATCTTATTTAAACTTGTCAATCTCTCTTAACAAAATTTAATTTTCTCATCTATGAATGAGGAAAACTATCAATATTACCTATTTCACTTGTGAAGTTTAAGTAAGATAATAGTTGTAAATTATTTGAACAAAGTTCAATCCCTTATAGCTAATACGTGGTAGAGCACACACCCTGACTCCTTGACAGAAATCTAACCAGAAAGATGGAGAAGATCTAGATCCACTTAGCAATATTTGTCAAAGTGGTCCAATCCTACCTCCACTGTAATCATTTCAACAACTTTTTAAAAAATTTTCATCTCACTTTTTAAGATGACAAATTCAACCCATGGATTTATCTTCTCCCGTCTTTCTCTCTCAAACGAAAAAAAGGAAAAAAATATTTTCTTCTTACACATAATGAAGATAGAAATGAGGGAAGCTGCCAATCAATAAGAGATCTAAACAGAAAAGCAGGTGGAACACAGCTACCACTGACTGATACTCATAAAGCTTGAGAGAGTAATGCAAGGAATACTACCTTCCACCAGAGAAGATAGTCTGTCTTCATGGAAAATTTCACATGTTCCAGTTTCAATAGAGGTTTGGAGTGAGTTGTAGTTTATCAGAAGCACATTTTATTTGAAAGTCTTTTCGCAACAATAGACTGTCTCCACCCCTCTCTTCTATCCTAAAGTCCCCAAAACTTGGCAAGCGGGTGCTTTCACCACAAGCAATAAAATTACATTCTTCTCTAAAGAAATCAAACAAATTGCTTTGACATAATAGAGTCAGTTTGTATGAGCATTGGTGGGGAGCCCCTGAGTATGGTGGAACACGGCAAAAAGGAACTAAGATTTTTGTCTTTTCTTTGCTTGTCATACATTGTCATCTACACATAAAGGGCACCCAGGAAGAAGATTCAGTGGATCTACCCAAAGTCCTTTTCTATTTTTATTAGTCTAGAGAAGTCTTCTTTTTCTGTTTTATTTGTCCAGAGATGGTGCCTTTTTTATCCCGTCTTTTCAGAGAGTATGACTTTTCTAGTTTCAACAATGATGCAGTGCAGGTTAACAAGTTCAACAATGATGGGATTAGCAAGCAGAGACCTCCACATGCTGGCATCTAAGGGACCATTAATACCTCCTTCTCTGCTCACACAAAAGCAAGGCATGCCTTTATTTAGCTAAAAGCATTACCCATTTACCCAGACCTCCATATCCAAGAGAGGTAGCTGATCGGAAGCCATTCTCCCTCTGCGTTGAATGAGCCAGTAAAGAAGGGCCAGCACTCTGTGTTCTTGGACAAAAGCCCATTTGCTACTTATTTTTGTACAGCCTGTGAGCTAAAAATTTAATACTTTTTAATGGTTGAATAAAGTTAAAAGAAGATTAATATTCTTTGCCTGTGTACATGGTATGAAATTCAAATTTCAGTGTCCATAAATGGTTTTTTTGGGGCAACATAGTCATGCTCATTTATTTATTATTGATGACAGCTTTGGCAAAACAGTGGTAGAGTTCAGTAGCTGTGATAGAAAACATAGGGTTCATAAATCCCAAGATTTTACTCTCCGGTGCTTTACAGAGAAAAATGTTTTTAATCTCTATCCTAAAGCATAGTTATTGAAAAATTGTTCTTTTTCTTGCTCATTGGAGGGAATGGGTTGGAGGGTTGACATATTGTTATAGACTCTACACTTTCCTTCACCTCTTCTTTTAACTTGATTTCTTTTGGGCTGGTCTATGCATAGCATCTTATATATTACATTACCTGTGAAATATAAGGTAGCAATAGTGCTTTCACTATTGTTAGAAAGCTGAAAATGGAACCACATAAGCAAGATCCATGTCCACCCTCTTGTTGGTGGTGGGGACAGATGCAAAGGGCAGATTTTGAAAAGGTCAGGCTGAATTTGGGCTATGTGCAAAGGAGAGGGAAAGTCAAGCCAAATCTTTCACCCTCATCTTTAAGACCTAGAATTTCAAGAGGTTCTCTGTAAACAGCCCTAGAGGACCAATGTTTAAGAACTGGTTATTGTCTTTTTATAAAAATCTTCTTTTGCTATTTTGAACCTATGCAATAATATTTTATGCAAATCTTTTCTCTGGAAACAAATTTAAACCAAATTTTCAACCACTGCCTAACACCATGTTCCTATAGAATGGCCTTTTAATAGCTCTTCTCCTTGATACATGTGCCTAGATGTTCTTTTATAGGTACAAGAAATCAGCTGTCAGGTTCTGAAGAGAAGACAGGAGCTGAACCTGAATGGAGAAGAGAACTATTAGAGAAATCCTCAGAGCTGACATGAGGTTAGCCAAAGGACAACAGGTACGCCTTCATTTTCAGCTCCTGACATGTTATTGAGCTGCCCTTAAAGAAGCACCACAAATCACTGACATTCTGAGAGGTAGGCAGAATTTTTGCAGTGTTATAATGCTTTCATTTTATGCCCTAGAAATACCTGATATAATGTGAATTTCCATTTGGGAATTTAAGTGTTCTTTCAGTGTTTTGACATAAGTGCATGAAGGAGCCAGAGGCACCTACAACATTGAAAGTGAAATCCAAAGAAACAATGAAGAGCAAACAAAGGGCTTGTCTGTGGATTTCTTATTCCAGAATTCCCCAACCCGATGGCTCCTAGACTATTTAGAAATGAGGTCACCTCAGAGGGCTTTGGGGTTGGAAACAGAAGATTTAAGTGTGCAAGTCTAATTGGGGATCTGGTTACACTTATGGTATAATTCTAAAGCTAAAGGAAAATTAATATTTGATTATCCAAATTTGTGCCCAATATCAATCACTGATACAATGTCCTTTAAAAGAGAAGTAATCTTATTTATATTCAGACAAAGCACATACTGCAGAAACATGAAGAAAATCTACTTAGAATGGTTGACATTTGTCTTTTGGACATTACTAGGAAGTCTGCCAGTCTATTTACCTTCAAAAAGACAAAGATAAAACTCTTGAAAGCAAATTGGTCCTTGTAATGCATTGGGATTTATTACCTAAGCTCCAGTAAAGAAGATAATATACATGCTCCACAGAATTTGTGAAAAGATAATGTTGTGTCAAATTGAACTTATTATAATTATTATCATGTGCCATTAGGAAGACAGCCACTATGGTTTAGTCATGTACTGGCTCTAGACAAAATTTAATAGCAACATAGCATTGTGCTATATGGCAATTATGCTAATAGTCATCTAATTCATTATTAGGTGGAGTCACAATTGTAATGAAATAATTCCATGAATGATTCATAAAGCACATTAACCCCTGTGGCATTATCAAATTCTGTATACTCTCCTCCAGAAAAGAATACTTTTCATATTTTTAAAACATAAAATTTTAACTTTTTGCAGGATATATTTAGACGTTGTGAGATTTAAAAAATGTCTGTTATTTTAGAATACACAGAGTAGATATTACAAAAACAGAACTTGATATTCATTATATATAACCACTAAATTATACTGAGACACATACAGTTGCACGCATGTGTGTGTGTGTGTGTGTGTGTGTGTGTGTGTGTGTAGCCTGCTCAAGCTGCCATAAAAAATACCAGAGAACAGGGAGCTTAAACAACAGAGATTTCTCTTCTCATAGCTGGAAGCCAAAAGTCAAGATCTGGGCGCCACCAGTGTTGGTTTCTGGGTAGGCCTGTCTTGCTCACCGTGTGTTCACACGGCCTTTCCTTCACGTGTACAGAGAGGGACACAGAGAGAGGGGGGTCTCTGGTGTGTCTTCCTCTTCCTATAAATGCACCAGTCCTGTCAGATAAGGCTCCACTTTTATGATCTCATTGAACTTGAATCACCTCCTTAATGACCCTGTTTCCAAATGCAGTCACACTGATGCTTAGGACTTCAATGTGTGTACTTTACACACAAGTCAGTTCATAACTATATATACACAGGAAGTGCGTTCCCTTTTTCACTCATTATAAAATTATTACAGAAAAATACATTACACACTGAGCTTAGATCTTTTATTTATACCCTGTTAATAAGTCAGCAAAGAGCTAAAGGATTTAAGTTGATTCTTAGCACAGGTGGTCCTTTTGGGGCCTTGCGAAAATAATGGTAACTTAAAATGATATTTTTTAATTGCGAGACAACTCCACCAATGTTTTAAAATGGAAAGCAAGTAAATCTGCCTATTTGGATATATGTTGTATTTTATGTGCACAATTCATTACTGTGATATTCTGGTTTTAAAATATGGCATAATAAGTGCTATTAAACATCTTGATTCTGATTTATTGAAACACCCAAGAACCTTTTAAAATCTTTGATATTCTTATTATTTTTAAATTTAGAAAATCCTTCCCCCAAAGTTCAAGAGCAGTAAGTAGCAACACTGAAATCCAGATCTCTTAGAATAACTTATTTTTCCCTAATTTCTTGCTACATAGGATGGAAAGTTGTATGATTTATGATTCCAAATAATGTTTGTTATTGCTATTACTGTTTTCTGATGGCTTAAAAGTTGAAAGAAAGAAAGTTTGAGTAATTCATGATAGGTTAATGTTTACCTGATTTCATATTTTTGGATTGGAAAAAGTACCTTTGGTTCATATGAAGGAAGACCAAGCATCTTCAATAGCTCAAGAATGGGAAAAAGAATAACAAACAACCAGGGAGAGAGGTTAACAGTGTGAATTAGCACTGCTCTCTCTAGTTTGCATGCCAAACAGCAGAATGCAAAGTGCTACTATTTATTAAATAATAGAATTGTAAATAGTAACCACTAGTCATCAAGTAACAATTATGTGACAGCCAGTGAAAAGTAGACTTTCGATAACCTTTATTTCATTTAATCCTTATAACTCTAGGCATAGCTATCATAATTTTTCCTTGTTTAAAAGATGAGGAAGCTGAAGCTCAGAGAGGTTACTTAGCTTAGCCAAGGTTATATAGTAAGCATCCAGGGTGAAAATTCATACCTAGAACTGCCTTCTGTATCCTTGTATGTTCTATTTATGCTACAATTTCCACCCGTATGTCCAAAAAAGTGTAACTTCAGTTTATAGAATGCTTTGTATTACTAAATAGTATAAAAATAATGTCAAAGGGTATTTTCCCTCCAGATGGTGTGAATAGAAGGAAATCATGTAAGTGGATATGATAATAGTGATAATAAATATAAGCTATGAGCGCACTTGGCAAAATTTGTCTATGTACATGATCCTTTATTTTGAAATAAGCCTTCCATGTGCACCACCTTCATTCCTGCTTTTTTGCTCTTCTTTGTGTTTTCTAAGCATCTTGGAATCCTTTAACCTACCCAATTTCATGAATTCTTTAAGAGACATCTAAAGTTTAACTCCTGGAGAACTTTTGTCACATATTTTAACCAAATGATCACACTGCATTTATGGCCTTTACCAACTCTTAGCCCATGGCTATGAACTATAGGCTGTTTTTCTCCACTTATATATCCAAACTACAAACATTCTCAGTCCTTCTACAGCAAACTCTCAGCACATACGAATGCTTAAATCAGTTATTTGATTAATGAACTGTCAGATCAAATATGTCTTTTAAATTATGTATGTAGTAATTGATCCATTTATTAGATTAAGGAGTCAAAGGTCCATATATATCAGGGGACGTTTAACTTTAAGGAATCCAATATGTTACATTTTTCTTCCTTTGTGTGCCATTTCTCAAGCATTCTCTGTTCCTTATCAGTTCCTATTTTGGGAACGAGTAGAGCTGCACACACTTCTCAGGACTGAGATCATGAGAAAGGGTATCTGCTTGGATTCCTTTCAGTGACTCCCTTCAGTGATTCTCCTCAGTGTCAGCGACTTTGTATGTATTAGACTATCCATATTGTGGCTATTGATAAAATTTCATCCTGTGTAATAGCTGAGTAATCATCTTACTAAAGATATATAATCCTGCATTTCTGCTAATAAAATACCCTTGCTCCATCAGAGCTTGGGCCCCCATATCTTTCTTTCTTTCTCTCTCTCTTTCACTTTCTTATCGTCAACTCTGGACTGCCAGGTTCCGGTCCATTAATGGACTGCAACACATATATATCCTGTCAAACCAATATTTTATTTTCCCCCAAATAAACTCTGTTCCAACTCTGAAGACTCCAAACACTCATTTCAGAGTGAATATGGATGCCTAATATACTCAAACAGAAGTTTATCAACTTATCTGTCCTGAGTTCAACATAAGGGACTGATGGTACAGAGATGAATGAAATCCTGTCCCTGCTTATAACAAATGTAGCAATCTAGTAGAGAGGAAAGGATTGTATAGACATATAAGTTAAAATATTTAGTGAATTTGATGTTTCCTAAGGAATTAGAAAGAAATAGCTATGTCATCAGAGAAAATCAGAGAGTTTTTAACTGATTAGCCTCAACTGGTAAAATAGACACAATAAATTTCTTATTTGACTAGCCCAGAAATTTGGTCTTAACAAATCATAAAAAAGGTGATTGAGTCTTGGGGACAAATTTCCACCAAGGAAGTTCTCTGCAGAGTGATGGTACTATCTTTATTTATTATTAAAAACAATTAGATAACCAACAAGGATATACCAAATAGCATGGGGAACTCTGCTTAATATTCTGTAAGAACCTAAATGGGAAAAGAATTGAAAAAAAAATAGATACATTTCTATGTACACCTGAATCACTGTTATATACCCCAAACTAGCACATTGTTAAGCAACTATACTCCATTTTAAAGTAAAAATTTTTTAAATACTAAAGAACAAAAACCAAACAAAACAAAGTGAATTGATATCCTGTCCTATGACCCACTAGTTCTTTCTCTGTAACATAAGTAAATCAAACTGTAACCAGGTTTGTGGTGAACAATGAATCAAAAGGGCTTCCCTCCTGGTTTGGATGGTGAAGAATCTGCCTGCAATGCAGGAGACTCAGGTTCAATGCCTGAGTCAGGAAGATCCCCTGGAGAAGGGCATGGCATCCCACTCCAGTATTCTTGCCTGCAGAATTGCATGAAAAGGGGAGCCTGGTGTGCTTCAGATCATGGAGTTGCAAAGAGTCGCACACGACTGAGTGGTGATGGCGTTCCAGTTGAGCTATTTCAAATCCTGAAAGATGATGCTATCAAAGTGCTGCACTCAATATGCCAGCAAATTTGGAAAACTCAGCAGTGGCCACAGGACTGGAAAAGATCACGTTTCATTCCAATTCCAAAGAAAGGCAATGCCAAAGAATGCTCAAACTACCACACAATTGCACTCATCTCACACGCTAGTAAAGTAAGGCTCAAAATTCTCCAAGCCAGGCTTCAGCAATACGTGAACCGTGAACTTCCTGATGTTCAAGCTGGTTTTAGAAAAGGCAGAGGAACCAGAGAGCAAATTGCCAACATCCGCTGGATCATGGAAAAAGCAAGAGAGTTCCAGAAAAACATCTACTTCTGCTTTATTGACTATGCCAAAGCCTTTGACTGTGTGGATCACAAACGCTGGTGCACAGGGATGATCCAGAGAGATGATATGTGGTGGAAGGTGGGAAGGGGGTTCAGGATTGGGAACTCATGTACACCCGTGGCTGATTCATGTCAATGTATGAAAAACCAATACAGTATTGTAAAGCAAAATAAAGTAAAAATAAAAATTAAAGAAAGGTCAGTTTTCATTCCAATTCCAAAGAATTGCAATTCCAAAGAATGCTCAAACTACCGACAATTGCACTCATCTCACATGCTAGTAAAGTAATGCTCAAAATTCTCCAAGCCAGGCTTCAGCAATACGTGAACCATGAACTTCCTGATGTTCAAGCTGGTTTTAAAAAAGGCCGAGGAACCAGAGATCAAATTGCCAACATCTGCTGGATCATGGAAAAAGCAAGAGAGTTCCAGAAAAACATCTATTTCTGCTTTATTGACTATGCCAAAGCCTTTGACTGTGTGGATCACAAGAAACTGTGGAAGATTCTGAGAGAGATGGGAATACCAGACCACCTGACCTGCCTCTTGAGAAATCTGTATGCAGGTCAGGAAGCAGCAGTTAGTACTGGACATGGAACAACAGACTGGTTCCAAATAGGAAAAGGAGTATGTCCAGGCTGTATATTGTCATCCTGCTTATTTAACTTCTATGCAGAGTACATCATGAGAAAGGCTGGACTGGAAGAAACACAAGCTGGAATCAAGATTGCCAGGAGAAATATCAGTCACCTCAGATATGCAGATGACACCACCCTTATGGCAGAAAGTGAAGAGGAACTAAAAAGCCTCTTGATGAAAATGAAAGAGGAGAGTGAAAAAGTTGGCCTAAAGCTCAACATTAGATGCTAGGAGGGATTGGGGGCAGGAGGAGAAGGGGACAACAGAGGATGAGATGGCTAGATGGCATCACTGACTCGATGGACATGAAACTGAGTGAACTCCGGGTGTTGGTGACGGACAGGGAGGCCTGGCATGCTGCGATTCATGGGGTCGCAAAGAGTCGGACGCGACTGAGTGACTGAACTGAACTGAGCAATTAACATTTCATCTCATTTGAATTAGAATAATTAGTTCTGTAATTACTAGCATGTGACCTTGGAAAAGTAACCACATTTTAACTTGTTACACATCTGAAAAATGGTGATCATGATAATACCTACATCTAAGATTGTTGTACCATCTGAGTGAGTTAATACACATAAAATGTTTACAATAGTTTCTTGCACAAATAGAGATACAATAATAATATTATTGAAACTTTTAATAATGTGGTTTGGAACAGCCTGGTGTATACAATACACAGCAGAGTTATAACAGCCAAGTGAATGGATTTATTTATTCATTCAGTCATTCCTTGAGATCAATTGAGCACCTTACATGTCATTCACTGTACTTGGTGTTTATGATAGTCAACCAATCAAACTCATGTCTTCCCTTAACAAAACTTATATTCTAATAGGAAACTCATCAAATAATAACAATAAAACATGATGGCTCTTATTGTTGAAGGGTGGGGACTTAAATTCCTATTTCCAATACCTCTACATAGAGGGAACTCCATGAGCATAACTTACTGGATTTTCTCTGTGTCCTCATTTATTTGTCTTCCAGAAAGGAGGAGTAAATTCCCTAAAAGGTGAATTGATTCCCATGCATCAAGGGATGGATGTCTAGCTTCCCAATCCTTTACTCTTTCTCACTTGTTCACCTACCTGAAAAGAGCAGGTGTTCTCTTTTGCAACACAGTCTGCTTAAAAATATATTTATTTATTTGGCTGCAGCAAGTCTTTTGGGGGCACACAGGATCTTTGATCTACTTTGTGAAATGTGGGGATTTTAATTGCTGCCTGCAAACTTTTAGTTGCAGCATGTGGTATCTAATTCCCCGACCAGGGATTGAACCCAGGCCCCTTGCTTGGGAACATTGAGTCTTAGCCACTGCACTTCCAGGGAAGTCCATTTTTACTGTTCAAGCTCTTTAGAAATGTCAAAATGTCAACTTTCAACTTAGGTTATATTTTCACTTTTTGTTATTGGAATTTTTTCAATAATCCATTTAAATTTTTGTTCTTTTAGAAGTTAATTCTCCATCATTTATTAATAACAATAGCTACAATTATTGAGTACTTGTCTGTCATGGTGCACACAACGAACTTTATATACATGATCTCATTCAATCTTTATAAAATCTTAATAGAGATGGTATTATGATGCCCATATTCAGATATGAAAATTAAGGCAGAAGAGGCGAAATAACTTGTCCCCAGATCACATAGCTAGTAAGTGGCAGAGTCATGGTAGAAACCAATTACATTGTTTTACCTCCAATGTCTATCTCCCATAATTTTTCATCTAATTCTCATTTGATTCAGAACTTAAGAAGTTAAGAGAGTTATTTCCTAGATATCTTAAACCCCATCTCCTAACAATCCTATTTTGCCTTCTCAAAAGCTAATGTTATTTCTAAATTTTGCCTTACCTGTTTTATCCCCTAATTATGACAAAACCATGTGAACAAACTTATATAGGATATGAGCAATGAAAATGGCAGTGCACTGTATCCCGTCTCTTCCACTGGTGAATCAAACTACTAAACCTTTGATGAACAATAAAATGTGTGGTTTTTGTGTGGCAAACGTGGTAATTTTCTTTTCCTTTTTGATTCACGAAAACTCAAGCAGAATTAGCTTTAATGAGGTATCATATGATTTTGGAAATATATTTACATATGTATCAATGTACACTGTGATACTTAAATCAATATGTTCCTTCCTGAGACTTTCTTATGAATAATTTTTGAACCACAGAAATACATACTTTGAATTAATTAAGTTCAATTCAACACAAATTTACTAAGCATTAACAGTATGCAAAGCATTGTGCCAGGAACAACGAAGAATACAAATTCTATCTTCAAGGATATCACAATGCCTGACACTGTGATTTCTTATTCTCATTTCTATTCTCAGAAGTAATTTTATTATTTTCTAAGTGAACTTCCTGTTTTTCTTCTCCTATTTGCTTTGTTGCCTAATATAAATGAGAGATGGGTTCCTTCATAAACCATATTTTTATTGCTTTGCATCATAGCAAAGGAAAAAGGTGAATAAGAGTCTTCTGTTTTAAACTAAAAATTTTAAATAGCACCTAGAACACTGTCATCATAAAAAATAATTGGTTGTGGTGTTGATGCCAGCATTTATTTCCTTGGCACTTTATCTGACTGAAAACATTACAGCTTCCCCCATCCTAAGCATCACAAATGGCTGACAAATATCTTCCTATATTCTGAAACCGTTCTGAGACATGTACAGTTATATGCTTCAAATTAACCACAACTAAAAAACAATTGGCACAACACCTGCTCCCCAGGGGCAGAGAGTTTAGAAGGAAAGAGAGCAAACATGAGGAATGAAAGCCTGCTTAGGAAAAAATTCTCCCTAGCAAAAAGCAGGATTTATGAAAAGCTGTCTTCCTTCTAATAACAACCTACCTTTTTACAGAGGTAACTTTTGTAACTTTCAGGAATACAGGCTAGAAGTTTTCCCTACATTTCCTGGTATGTCATATTATGGCCAAGGTATATACCGTATGATGTTAAAAGAAAATCACTTTATACATTGATGGATTCTGTATACGCTTATTATGGCCTCAGTCTTCCACGTTTCAATCTACACTGATAAGATGTTAATGTAAAGTGAAAATGCAACTCTTCTAAGGAAACTACACAGAGACTGAAAAAGAGAAGAATTGCGTAGTCTTTTAAGCAGCACAGTGAGGCTGGATTGGATAGAGAAAAATAAGGAATGGCTTCCTGTATCAGTTTGTCTTTCTGTAATTACAACAATCACTTTAAAAAACTGTCTGGATATTAAAATGGTAACAACTAACTTCCCTGGTGGCTCAGAGGTTAAAGCGTCTGCCTGCAATGCGGGAGACCTGGGTTCGATCCCAGGGTCAGGAAGATCCCCTGGAGAAGGAAATGGCAACCCACTCCAGTTTTCTTGCCTGGATAATCCCATGGACGGAGGAGCCTGGAGGGCTACAGTCCACGGGGTCGCAAGAAGTCGGACACGACTGAGCAACTTCACTTTCAAAATCAATCTAATTATCCACAGTGAACCTTCCTTCCATCAATTTCCATTTCAGAGGAAACAAAATTAACCATTATTTACCACTTCAATATTAATGCTAGCCGCAGCCCCATTGAGAAGTGCTTAGATGCACACCATTTGTTCCAAATATGAAAGTGATTCCTTTGACTGTTAGCACATGCATAGCAAGAGAGAAGAGACAGGGAGAAATTACTAATTATTTTTTTCTTTCAACAAATAGGCCCTGTGCTTAGCCCTGGGACTATAAACATACATAAAATGTTGTTTCTTTATCCCAGGAATTCAGAGTTTGTTTGGGGAGTCAAACATAAACAGATAATAATGAAACAATAAAGTAAGGGCAGTGATAGAGAGATTCAGACCGTCCTGAGAACCAGTAACTAGCCAAGTCAGGATGTTTGTTAAAAGAAGAGAAAAAAAAAAAAGAAGAGGGATGTTAATCAAGGATGTAATTGAACTATGTTTTGGGAGATGTTGGAAAGAGGCACAGAACACTTAGGAAGAGCTCCAACAAAAACGTGGAGGTGAATAATACTAGGAGCTTATGGAACCATAAGCAGTTTGCATGTTTAACATGATAATCAAGGCACAGACTGCCATACAAGAGGACAATGCACAATAAAGGTATTTCGTGTTTCATTTTCAACAACAGAAATTTGGCTCAAAAGAGATGGAGTCCGAATGTTTGTAAGCAATGGAGCTACATAGTAAGATCGATGTGCTGGATTGTTCCACTGCCCTCCCACCTGTCTCAATTCTGTGCTCTTTCCTGGAAACTAACTGATACAGATTACATTGAAGGGTCCTCATATCCTATGATTTCTAGTTGGGTTTGGCCAACAGGGGCCCCAGTCAAAGGTTAGAGGGAAGGGGGGAATGAGGGCACAGTATTATCTGGTATGATCTGAACAAACTTTGGTCTGGGATGTCCCTTGATTAAACAAAGACTTCTGTTTTCTTTCAGATCAGCCAGCTCTACTCACTTCATTTTTCTGTGTTCTAGTAGTCACTCCTTCACTGCATCCTATGAGATGTAGAAGTGGTAACAGTTTGGCCAGACTATTAACACCATCTGTTGCTGTTGTCCTACACCCAAACCTATGGACATCGTCTCTTGGTGAATAAAGTTTTCTTGAAGTAATTTTATTTTGAAAGTGCCCATTGTTTCCTATTGAGAATTGATACGTGTTGCATTTAGATAAGCCAAACTGAAGTCTGTAAGGGAGATGGCTTAAAAAGAAGAGCTGATGAGACATGCTGAACAACTTAATTGCATCAATGACATTTGTGTCTGATAGGCAGGAAAAAGTTTGAGAAATACTTGAAGGTAAAATCTGTTGAATGCATTGGTTGATGTTGGAGAAGGGAAGAAAGAAGGGAAAATAAAGATGGTTTCCAATTTTCTACCTTTCAAGTTTTCAACTTCAGTGACTAGATGATAGATGATGGTGTTACCACTGGAGACTATAGATGAAGGAGCAGGTTTATGCGGAAACATAATAAGTTCACTTTCACATGTGTTGGCTTTGAGGTGTCTTGGTCTATTGGTTATATGGAAATAAATGATCAAGACTGAAAATAATATCTTTGAAAGTTGTCAGCATATCAGTAAGTGGTGCTTAAACCATGAGATTGAGAACAGTGAACTGGAAAAGAAACCCTAGAAAGAGCTGACATGTAAGGAAATGTTCTCAAACATTAATATTTGTGAAGTTCTACTCAGATGGTTGTTAAAATGTATCATCCAGGGTCCCTAGTTTAGTGACTGATTCAATAGGTTGAGTGGTAGATTCAGGGATGATGTATCCCAAACACGTATCCCAAGTGATTCTGATTACATAGTTTGCAGACCACACTTAGAGAAATACTCATTTAAAGAATGGAAGTAGAAAGAAATGCTCATAAAAGAAAAAAAGAAAGGAATATCCAGAATATACAGCGAACTCATGAAACTCAACAACAAACAACTCAATTCAAAAAAGGGGAAGGGACATGAATAAACATTTCTCCAAAGAAGGTACATGAATGGCTAAAGAGCACATAAAAAGTTGCTCAGTAACACGAATCATTAGGGAAATGCAAATAAAAACACAAGGAGACATCATTTTATACACATTAGGTTGGCTACTATCAAAAAACAGAAAATAACAAGTTTCGTTGAGGATGTGGAGAAATTAGAACGCTTATACACTGTTGGTGGGAAAGTAAAGCGGTATAGTCACGTGGAAAACAATATGGCAGTTCTTCAAAATCTTAAAAGTTAAATTACAACATGATTTAGCAAGTCCACTTCTGGGTGTGTTTACAAAAGAACTGAAAGCAAAGTTCTAAAGAGACAGTTGTCCAACAATGTTCTAGCAGTTCAGTTCAGTGGCACAGTCGTGTCCAACTCTTTGCGACCCCATGAATCGCAGCTCACCAGGCCTCCCTGTCCATCACCAACTCCTGGAGTTCACTCAGACTCACATCTATCGAGTCGGTGATGCTATCCAGCCATCTCATCCTCTGTTGTCCCCTTCTCCTCCTGCCCCCAATTCCTCCCAGCATCAGAGTCTTTTCCAATGAGTCAACTCTTCTCATGAGGTGGCCGAAGTACTGGAGTTTCAGCTTTAGCAACATTCCTTCCAAAGAAATCCCAGGGTTGATCTCCTTCAGAATGGACTGGTTGGATCTCCTTGCAGTCCAAGGGACTTCAAGAGTCTTCTCCAACACCACAGTTTTAGCTGCTGCTAAGTCGCTTCAGTCGTGTCTGACTCTGTGCAACCCCATAGACAGCAGCCCACCAGGCTCCCCTGTCCCTGGGATTCTCCAGGCAAGAACACTGGAGTGGGTTGCCATTGCCTTCTCCAATGCGTGAAAGTGAAAAGTGAAAGTGAAGCCGCTCAGTCGTGTCCGACTCTTAGCGACCCCATGGACTGCAGCCTACCAGGCTCCTCCGTCCATGAGATGTTCCAGGCAAGAGTACTGGAGTGGGGTGCCATTGCCTACAGTTTTAGCAGCATATCCTTAAAAGCTAAAATGTCAAAACAAACTAAATATTCACTGATGGATGGATTAGCATGTAGTACATGCATACAACAGAATATCATTTGGCTTTAAAAAAGAAGGAAATTCTGACATATGCTACAAAATAAATAAATAAACCTTGAGAACATTATGCTAAGTGAAACGTCAGTCATCTAGACACAAATACTGTACAACTCCATCTACCTGAGGTATGTAATGAAATCAAAATCACAGATACAGGAAGTAAATGGTGGTCACCAAGGGCTGGGAGGAGGGAAACTGGGAAGTTATTGTTTAATAGTTATTATTTAAAGTGTTTCAATCTTACAAGATGAAAAGAGATATGCAGAGGAAGGGTAATGATGGTTACACAACATTATACATGTACTTAGTACCACTGAACTGTGCATAAACTTAAAATGGTTAAGATGGCAACAATACATTAAGTGTATTTTATCAAAACACAGTATAAAATATAAAATAAAAATAAATTCACCATTTTATGCTGGAGGGGGGAAAGGAGAGAGAAAACTGGTCAGAATATGAAAGTAAGGAGAATTTCACGATGGAGAGAGCAGTTGACAATATCAAATGAAGCAGATGACCATATGCTGGAACAGCTTATTTTACCATAAATGGCAAGGAAATGTTGTCCCTAAATTTCAATACATTTTCTGTATATCTCTCAGTAAAATCTGGTGCCCTCCTTGGAGTAAAAATATAACATTAAATGCGCCTGATGTTCTCTTGAATTAGAGTTATCCACCAAGAAATGGAATCTCTCTTCTTTATGAATGAGGCATTCATTGATTAGAAATATGCACAATAGAAACATTTTTAACCCAAAATAAAGCACTCAAACACAAGACAGCAGAAAGCTTGTAGAATCCTGGCTGTTTGCCTACTCCACCAGTTCACATTTCCCCCAAGAAGAATATGAAAGTAACAAACAATAATCATAACAGCAAAATCTTAGACCTACTTGCCAGAAACATACGAAGATGGCATTAGGCAGATGTGGTTTTGAGAAGAACAAGATTTCTTAAGAAACTTGCTGAGCTCTCACTTATTTCATATTAAGTGTCTCCTGAATCTACAGATTGGACCTGCTACTTCTCAGAATCAATATGAAGCATAGAAACACAATATATCGTTAATATTTAGTTCTTCCAAAGGCATTTATCTTTCTGCATGTTCACAGATCCACTTTCTTTTGAGCCTTCTAGTGATAATTATCTGTGTTCTATACAGCTTCATTTTTCTGTCCCTCACTTTCCATATTTAAAAGTGACTCCAGGTGGCTCAGTTCAGTTCAGTTCAGTCGCTCAGTCGTGTCCGACTCTTTGCGACCCCATGAATCGCAGCACGCCAGGCCTCCCTGTTCATCACCATCTCTCGGAGTTCACACAGACACGTCCATCGAGTCCGTGATGCCATCCAGCCATCTCCCCTTCTCCTCCTGCCCCCAATCCCTCCCAGCGTCAGAGTCTTTTCCAATGAGTCAACTCTTCACATGAGGTGGCCAAAGTACTGGAGTTTCAGCTTTACCATCATTCCTTCCAAAGAAATCCCAGGGCTGATCTCCTTCAGAATGGACTGGTTGGATCTCCTTGCAGTCCAAGGGACTCTCAAGAGTCTTCTCCAACACCACAGTTCAAAAGCATCAATTCTTCGGCGCTCAGCCTTCTTCACAGTCCAACTCTCAGTGGTAAAGAATCTGCCTGACGACGCAGGAGATGCAGGAGACATGGGTTCGATCCTTGGGTTGGGAAGATTCCCTGGAGGAGGAAATGGCAACCCACTCCAGTATTTGTGGCTGGAAAATCCTCTGGGCAGAGGAGCCTAGCGAGCTACAGTCCATAGGGTCGCAAAAGAGTCGGACATAACTGAGCCACTGAGCACAAGCACTCTGTGAAAATACACCTCACCATTTTTAGATTAAGAGCACATGTACTCAAACAAATAGCAAATTCTAATTTTTAAAGGAGAATAGTGGTGAGGATTTTTCAAAATATGGGTTAGATCCCATTAATTTTATTTGCCTTGAAAGCTTTCAAGAAAGTACTTTATTTTTCTAATTGTACTTATCCTGGACTTAAACTAATGCTTGTGCTGATTTCTCCTCCTGAAAACAAAAGACACATTCTTAAACCCACCAGCTTTTCTACTTTATTGTTCCTGAAGTTGGGTTTCTCTCATTGTATACTTTGGTCCATTTCACATTGTCTGTTTTCACAGTTTCACTGTCCATTCTGACCTTACTCACTTATTCTCCTTTAAGGCTTGAGCTCTCATTTTAAAGTTGTTTCCTAAGTAGCTTGACCACTTTGATCTGCTATTCTGCTACCATGTCAGTTTTGCTTCTTGAAGTAATTTCTGTGAATAACATGTACTGGTTGGATACACTGCAAATTAAACTACATTTGCAATTTCAGAAGCAGTATGGATAGTGCTTCACATGTGACCTTTAAAGTGGGTTGTGGTAATCATCTGAACTCACCAAGTCTTAGTTGCCTCACCTATAAGACAGGGATAATAGAGGACTTCCAGGAAGATTCACAATTGTCTGAATGCAAATCTCTCTAGCCATCCCCCAAAACTATACAGATAAACGACCCACACAAACTTCCTTTCTTTCTATATGGGTGTGTGCATGCTGTCACTTCAATCATGTTCGACTCAGTGAGACCCTATCGACTGTAGCCTGCCAGGCTTCTCTGTCCATGAAACTCTCCAGGCAAGAATACTGGAGTGGGTTGCCATGCCCTCCTCCAGGGGATCTTCCTAACCCAGGGATGGTACCGATGTCTCTTATGTGTCCTGCATCGGGAGGTGGGCTCTTTACCACTAGTGCCACCTGGGAAGTCCTTCTTTTCCATATAACAAACTCAAAATTGAGTAAGTTGAATAGAATAAATAAAATAAATACCAATTCCCAACATATCTATTTATCAAGCCCCTGATGCAAATATTTATAGAAAGGTATAGAAGTCTAGAAAAACTGCTAAATAGAGAACAAGAGATTGAGATAAAATCTTCCAGAAAGACAAAGTCTTCCTTACATGCAAAACTACTGATGAAGAGTTCTGATGAGAATACTGGCTACAGGAAGAAGAGTTAAAAGCACACACAAAAATAAACAAATGGGATCTAATTAAACTTAAAAGCTTTTGCTTTTAAATAAAGGAAAACATAAATAAAATAAAAAGGGAACCCTTAGAATGGGAGAATACATTTGCAAGTAAAGCAATTGACAAAGGATTAATCTCCAAAATATACAAACAGCTCACACCACTCAATATCAACAAAACAAACAACCCAATTAAAAAATAGGCCGAAGATCTAAATAGACATTTCACCAAAGAAGACATACAGATAGCTAAAAAGCACATGAAAAGATGCTCAACATCACTGATTATTAGAGAAAATGCAAATCAAAACTTCACCAAGGTATCACTTCAAATTGGTCAGAATGGCCATCATCAAAAAATCTATAAATAATAAATGCTGGAAATGGTATGGAGAAAAGGAAAGCCTCCTACACTGCGGGTGGGAATGTAAACTGGTAAGCCACCATGGAGAATAGTATGGATGTTCATTAAAAAACTAAAAATAGAGCGACCATCAGTTCAGTTCAGTTCAATCGCTTAGTCGTGTCTGACTTTTTGCAACCCCATGAATCGCAGCATGCCAGGCCTCCCTGTCCATCATCAACTCCCGGAGTTTACCCAAACTCACGTCCATCGAGTTGGTGATGCCATCTAGCCATCTCATCCTGTCGTCCCCTTCTCCTGCTGCCCCCAATCCCTCCCAGCATCAGGGTCTTTTCCAATGAGTCAACTCTTCGCGTGAGGTGGCCAAAGTATTGGAGTTTCAGCCTCAGCATCAGTCCTTCCAAAGAACACCCAGGACTGATCTCCTTTAGGACGGACTGGTTGGATCTCCTTGAAGTCCAAGGGACTCTCAAGAGTCTTCTCCAAAACCACAGTTCAAAAGCATCAATTCTTTGGTGCTCAGCTTTCTTCACAGTCCAACTCTCACATCCATACATGACCACTGGAAAAACCATAGCCTTTACTAGATGGACCTTTGTTGGCAAAGTAATGTCTCTGCTTTTAAATGTGCT
>SJYT01056669.1:40208-62186 GCA_006410635.1 Cephalophus harveyi
GGACCTTTGTTGGCAAAGCAATGTCTCTGCTTTTGAATATGCTATCTAGGTTGGTCATAATTTTCCTTCCACGGAGTAAGCGTCTTTTAATTTCATGGCTGCAGTCATCATCTGCAGTGATTGTGGAGCTACCATATGATCCAGCAATCCACTCCTGGGCATATATCCAGAGAAAATCATAATTTTAAAAGATGCATGCACCCCAATGTTCACTGAAGCACTGTTTACAGTAGCCAGGGCATGGAAACAACCTAAATGTCACTGACAGAGGAATAATGGAGATATGGTACATGTATACAGTGGAATATTACTCAGCCATTAAAAGGGTGAAACTGTCCATGGGGTCGCTAAGAGTCAGATACGACTGAGCGACTTCACTTTCACTTTTCACTTTCATGCACTGGAGAAGGAAATGGCAACCCACTCCAGTGTTCTTGCCTGGAGAATCCCAGGGACGGGGGAGCCTGGTGGGCTGCCGTCTAGGGGGTCACACAGAGTCGGACACGACTGAAGTGACTTAGCATAAAGGACAAAACCCATGGTCATCTGAATCAATGCAGAAAAAGCACTTGACAGAATTCAATACCTCTTTAATAAAAACAAGCATCAAATTGGGAGTAAAAGGGCACTTCCTCATCCTTCTAAATAGCATCCATGAAAATCCCATAGCTAGTCTAGCATCATACTTGGGGCTTCCCAAGTGACACTAGAGGTAAAGAACCTTTCTGCCAATGCAGGAGACTTAAGAGATGCAGGTTCAATCCTTGGGTTGGGAGGATCCCATGGAGAAGGGCATAGAAGCCCACTCAGTGTTCTAGCCTGGAGAATCCCATGGACAGAGGAACTCGGCAGGCTAACAGTCCACAGGGTCGCAGAGTCGGTCATGACTGAAGCAACTTAGCACACACTTACCCAACATCATACTTAGTGGTGAAAGACTGAGGATGTTCCCTTGGAAATCAAAGCCAAGACAAGCAAGTCTGCTCCTGCCACTTTTCTAACAAAAATAGAATTATAGATATAAAAAACAAACCTATGGTTACCATAAGGGGGGAGGGATAAACTGGAAGATTGGGACTGACAAATACACATTATATAAAATAGATAACTAATAAGAACCTACTCTATAATGCAGGGAACTCTACTCAGTACTCTGTAATAACTTATATGGGAAAAGACTAAAAAAGAGTGGATATCTTTGTATATATAACTGATTCACTTTGCAGTACACCTGAAACTTATGCAACATTGTAAAACAAATATACTCCAATAAAAATTATAAATAAATAAAGGCACACAGAAGGAGGCTGTCTCTGAAAGTGATACTTCTGGTAAATCAAGGGAAGGGAGAGACCCTTTTGTGTGGTAAAGAGTAAAAGAAGAGGAGAAATTTTACAATCCCTCAAAACAGAAGTAAAAAATAAATTTCAAGGGAAACGACCTTCTCCTCATTGATCAAACAAAAAGGAAATGTCATCACTAAAGAGACTGCAATCATTTACTCTGACATGAAATCCTTGAACTACAATCATATAAACATCCCAAACCACCACACCACTCCTAGAAATATAGAGATACAAGTAGTATTTATTATACAAAGCTACTAAAAAGAAAAAATGGGAATTAAATATATCTGGTAGTAAGATTCAAAGAGAGAGTGAGAGAAAAACTTACACTAAGAGAATTTACACACTACATTCAGTTAAGACAGATGAAGTGGGCCAAAAATAATGAAAGATAATAACATATTCAATAAAGTAGATTTTATGATTATATATTGAAATTTACATTCTAATAATTAAGACTATGTCTTCATCACATGCACATAAAAAACATTCATAAAGATCAATGTCATATTAGACCATAAAGAAAGCATGCATAAGTTCCATAAAGTAGAGTTGCTAAAAAATCAGTTATTTCTGTGTGCTTACATACAACACAAGAAAACTAGAAATTAATAATGAATGAATGAGTGAATGGACTTATGAAAAATTTTGTACACAGGGATAATTAACACAAAATGATAGCAAGAAAGGTTAGGAAAATGTCTTTCCGATTTCAATTGTTTGGCAAATGACAGAAGTCTGATAAGAGCTGAGCCAGGTAATTTCTTAAAGTCTCTATTCTGATGCTTTAATAGATTATTTACATAAAGTATGCAGCTAGAAGACTATTTCTTTACACAAAACAAATTCTAATTGTTAAACTTAGAAAAAAGAAGGTAAAATAAAGAACTGGATTGAGGACAGAACAAGGAATAATGAGGTAATATAAGATCTGACAACTTCAAACAAAGAGCTGGGACTTCTCTTGATAACCCTGCCTAAAAGACAAAGTACCTTAAGAGAAAACAGTTAAGGATGATTGGCAAGCATTCTATTTAAAGAAGGATCATATCTTATGTTCTGCAAACACCATCACATTCAGAATGATGGCAACAGTGTCTTTATCAGGAAGCAAGAGAGATGGAGTAAATACAGTGATAGCTGCGAGATATCACTGTGCTTCCTTTAGGGATTTTTGAATTATTCTACACTGAGAGGAAAAAGGATCCTAAATCCAGCAAAAGTACAGTGAAGGATGGATGATAATAGCCTCAGTATTCTCCCTTTCAGCAGTGTTGGCTTCATCCTTCTAGTTGCACAAGAGAATATTATTTCCTGAAGATATACTTTTCATGGGCTTCTATAATAATTATTATAACTCTTCATATGTGTTTAATAACCTATTCACCTACAACTCTTTGTGAAGACTTGAGATTTTGCTTAAATATTCCCAGAAATTAGAATTTCCATCCCTTTTTGTCATCAGCTATCAAAAGTTTAAAAGCCATCAGGAAAATTTCATTAAGACTGCAAAATATTTCATACATCTGTTTCACAGTTTCTGCAAACACATAGTAATTAATTGTTGAGCATGGTTATCATTGCTTCCAAAATAAAGATGAGTAGACCAGATATAATTTGAGCTTCCCTGTGGTGCAGTGGTAAAGAATCTGTCTGCCAATGCAGGAGACACAAGAGACATGGGTTCGATCCCTGGATTGGGAAGATCCCCTGGAGTAGAAAATGGCAAGCCTCTCCAGTATTCTTGCCTAGAGAATTCCATGGACAGAGGAGCTTGGCGGGCTATAGTTCATGGGGTCGCAAAGAGTTGGACATGACTGAGCAACTGAAAATACATCTCTGTCAAAGGAACCAAGATGGGTCACTGATCCCCTCCTACTTTACCTCTTTCTTGTCCCTAGTGTCCCTTTATACAGCTGTGCAGGTTGTTCATTGAACACAGCTGTCTTGACAACACAGGTAAAAGGAGGCTGAAATGTAAATCACCAAGGTATGTGCTGCAACCTAGGGCTACATTTTCTTAGCACCTTTTCCAAATTCTCAGACACCCTGTGAGCTCATAACAGCTTTACCCGTCTGTAACTCTCAGGGCATGGATAGAAACAGTAACCTAAGGTTAAGCAGTGATATCTCCTGTATGAGAAGAAAGATTCCAGTGGAAAACTGCTAATGAGTACCAAACATCCCTTTCTCTTTCTTCCTGAAAAATCCTGCTTTTTTCATCATAGTGGCAATATGTCCAGTTGAAAGCATTCAATCCTTAGAATTCTTTATAGCTAAGAAGCGTTCAAGCTACATGATTATGGCCAAAAGGTAGAAGTTGAGTCTTTCTAGGTAAGATTTCTCTTTCTGATATAAGTACCAGCCCTTCCTGTTTCCTTCCTTTTTCTTTTTGCTTGCAAAGCAAATGGAAATCAGCCATTTTATGATCAGATGACAACATGAAGAAAACTATCCTTCCACAAAGGTGGGCAAACCACCAGGAAGATAAAATGATCCAGGACATTAACAGGATCATGAAGACACTTCCCAAAGACAAACTTCCCACCTCCAGGCTGCTCTTGGTGTGAGAAGAATAAACTTTTTTATTAGTCACTGTATCTACTGGTTCTTATCCCATGCAGAAGAAAGCATTCTTAACTGACATGTCAGTCTTGCCTCTACCTCAGAAGAGATGTGTGAGAAAGACTTTACTAGTCCAGAATAGTTACTGAATAATATATTTTCATCCGGTTCAAAAGTTTCATTGTTGTTTGCCGAGGAGAATCTAACTTATTGTATCTACCTCATAGACAAGTGATTTAAGGAGGTTTTAGCTACAGCACAGCTATGTGTTTATGACTTGATGACTGGTACTACATGTAAGATGAAAATTAATCACTTAGCAAACATGCTTTATGTCTTCTGTCCTCCTCAAAGTATAAATTCCAAAGGGCACTGTTTTTCATCCACTGTATGTTAGACCTCAAAATATTATCATTTACCCACTAATGAAACTTCTCCTCTCTATTGTTTTTCAGGAACCATGTCACTGGAAGTGAAAAGACAGGTTACTTCTTAACAGGGAGTGTTCATGGTCTTGTGGTAGAAATATATCTATTTTTATACCAAAGCAAGGAGAATCTAGTCATTGAGGTGGGTAATCACTTTGAAATTGAAATATATGGATAAAAACTTCTAGAAATACAAAGTGAAACAGGAAAACATAGTACTAGTGGGAAACTTTAAGACATATCTTTCAGTCTTTGATATAACAAGTAAGCAAAAATAATCCAAGAAATAATAGAATTCTGAATAACAGATTATTCAAACAGCTCTATAGAGAGAAAAGCACAGATCATGTAAATGAAGAATATACTTTTTAAAATTGCTTGTAAAAAATTTCAAGCATTGACTATGGATCAAAAGAAAATTAAGTAATCCCCCAAAAATGTGAATAGCATTTTCTGTTGACAGTGCAATTAATCTACAAATAAAAAAAGATAACAGTTCAGTTCAGCTGCTCAGTCGTGTCCGACTCTTTGTGACCCCATGAACTGCAGAACGCCAGGCCTCCCTGTCCATCACCAACTCCCGGACTTTACTCAAACTCTTGTCCATTGAGTCCATAATACCATCCAACCATCTCATTCTCTGCCGTCCCCTTCTCCACCCACCTTCAATCATTCCCAGCATCAGGGTATTTTCAAATGTGTCAGTTCTTCACATCAGGTGGCCAAAGTATTGGAGCTTTAGCTTCAATATCAGCTTCCAGTGAATATTCAGAACTGATTTCCTTTAGGATGGACTGGTTGGATCTCCTTGCAGTCCAAGGGACTCTCAAGAGTCTTCTCCAACACCACAGTGCAAAAGCATCAACTCTTCCATGCTCACCTTTCTTTATAGTCCAACTCTCACATCCATACATAACTACTGGAAAAACCATAGCTTTGACTAGACGGACCTTTGTTGGCAAAGTAATGTCTCTGCTTTTTAATAAGCTGTCTAGATTGGTCATAATTTTCCTTCCAGGGAGCAAGCGTCTTCTAATTTCATGGCTGCAATCACCATCTGCAGTGATTTTGGAGCCCAAAAAAATAAGGTCAGCCACTGTTTCCACATCTATTTCCCATGAAGTGATGGGACCAGGTGCCATGATCTTAGTTTTCTGAATGTTGAGCTTTAAGCCAACTTTTTCACTCTCCTCTTTCATTTTCATCAAGAGGCTGTTAGTTCTTCTTCACCTTCTGCCATAAGGGTGTTGTCATCTGCATATCTGAGATTATTAATATTTCTCCCAGGAATCTTGATTCCAGCTTATGCTGCATCCAGCCCAGCGTTTCTCATGATGTACTCTGCATATAAGTTAAATAAGCAAAAGTAAATAAATAAATAAAATAAAATAAATAAATGAGATATAAATAACCAAAATGCAACCATGTAGAAATGTTAAGAAAGAATATTAATATAGTATTGAAGCCAAGAAGAATTTAAAATCTCACTTTCTAATTATTTAGAAAACACTTATTTTTTATGTTAAACATCAAAACGCATGGGTTGTAGTTAACATGGTACATACAAACAGAAAAAAAATATTTTTATAAAGTTTCATTAATAATTAGAGAGTAAAGATAAATTGCTTAGACATTTATGAGCTGTCTCTTATACACATCTGAAATCAAAATCATAGATACAGGAAGTAAATGGTGGTCACCAAGGGCTGGGAGGAGGGAAACTGGGAAGTTATTGTTTAATAGTTATTATTTAAAGTGTTTCAATCTTACAAGATGAAAAGAGATATGCAGAGGAAGGGTAATGATGGTTACACAACATTATACATGTACTTAGTACCACTGAACTGTGCATAAACTTAAAATGGTTAAGATGGCAACAATACATTAAGTGTATTTTATCAAAACACAGTATAAAATATAAAATAAAAATAAATTCACCATTTTATGCTGGAGGGGGGAAAGGAGAGAGAAAACTGGTCAGAATATGAAAGTAAGGAGAATTTCACGATGGAGAGAGCAGTTGACAATATCAAATGAAGCAGATGACCATATGCTGGAACAGCTTATTTTACCATAAATGGCAAGGAAATGTTGTCCCTAAATTTCAATACATTTTCTGTATATCTCTCAGTAAAATCTGGTGCCCTCCTTGGAGTAAAAATATAACATTAAATGCGCCTGATGTTCTCTTGAATTAGAGTTATCCACCAAGAAATGGAATCTCTCTTCTTTATGAATGAGGCATTCATTGATTAGAAATATGCACAATAGAAACATTTTTAACCATTAGTAGGTTATGGGATATTTTTATCCAGCTTTGATTATCAGTATCATTTAAAGCAAAAATTCTTACCCTGTACCCATGAATATTTTTTTCTATGACTACTTTTTTTTATACATCCTATGATATAAAAGGTCTTTGTTTACCTGATGAGGAAACATATAAAGCAAAATCTTAGAATAATTGCTTAATAAATCAAAGAAATTTCTCTATAAGATTGAATTTAACTATCTTTACTTGATATAACAGGAGAAAAAGCTCTATGTGTGTAATTTCCCTCCACTCAATGTAAAGAGACAACTCTTGTGTTTCCAAATGTTACTAACTAAACTTTTGAAATTTTAAAGATGGCGACCATGTATCATCATTTTCCTCATGGCTGCTGCTGCTGCTGCTAAGTCACTTCAGTCGTGTCCAACTCTGTGCGACCTCATAGAGGGCAGCCCACCAGGCTCCCCCATCCCTGGGATTCTCTAGGCAAGAATACTAGAGTGGGATGCCATTTCCTTCTCCATTCCTCATGGCAAAGAATCAGAAAAGTTTTTAGGGGAAAAAGTGCTCCTGGTGCTACAAAAGAAACACATATGTAATGCAAAACTCATTTATTTCTCATTTAAAAAAGGAGAATAAACCTAAGGAAGACCACGGATAGAATTCAAATGATAAAAGTGAACTAATAAATTAGAAAACCAAAATGCAAGGGAAAATATTTGTTATAGTGGTTTGGGGGGGAGGGAAATAAATAAAACACTAGATACATTAATTAGAAAGTGAAGTCGCTCAGTCGTGTCTGACTCTTTGCGACCCCATGGACTGTGGCCTACCAGGCTCCTCCATCCATGGGATTCTCCAGGCAAGAGTACTGGAGTGGGTTGCCATTTCATTTCCTTCTCCAGGGGATCTTCCCAACCCAAGGATTGAACCCAGGTCTCCTGCATTCCAGGCAGACGCTTTAACCTCTGAGCCACCCTTATATAAAATATGAAATATTTATGTGTAATAAATATAGATTAAAAGAAATTTTAATAGCTTATATGAGAATTCAGTACAATAGCATCACAATGATAAATTTCATGTTAACGATAACATACAATGGTAAATCCGACTAATGCCTAAATGTGTATAACCAATTGAGCACATAACAAAAGTGATCCAAGAATAGAGTTGACAGATTTGCAAATAAAAATATAGAATACAGAGTTGATTTAAATCTCAAAAAAAGCAATTTTTAATTAAAGACTTCCCATTCAATATTTAGGATATACTTACACTAAACATTATTCACTGTTTATTCAAAATTAAAATTTAACTGGGTATTTTGTGCTTTATCAGCCAACCCTACTTAAAAAGACAAATGGCTACCTTTGAAATAATAGTGAAAGAAGTTTTTCAAACCTTTCAAAAAGCAAGTTTACTTAGTATGTAAATGGTTCCTAATCATAGATATGGTTCCCTTTTTTAAAAAATCAATAAAGGTCTGTTGGACTGCAAGGAGATCCAACAAGTCAATCATAAAGTAAATCAACCCTGAATATTCATTGGATATCAACCCTGAATATTCATTGAAAGGACTGTTGTTGAAGCACCAATATTTTGACCCCCTGATGCAAAGAGCTGACTTATTGGAAAAGACCCTGATGCTGGGAAAGATTGAATGCAAAAGGAGAAGATTGAATGCAAAAGGTGGCAGAGGATGAGAGTGTTAGATAGGATCACTGACTCAATGGACATGAATCTGGGCAAACTCCAGGAGTCTGGCATACACTGCAGTGCATGGGGTTACAAAGCATCTCAGGGGGATGCGACTCAGTGACTGAACAACAACAGTCACAGACATTAAAGTCTTACAAAGATAATACAAACAAAACTATCTATAAACCATCTAATTCTGTAAATAAAAAATGCAAAAGTTTTAAATAAATTACAGCCGTATGTTAAAGGAATGAAACACCTTGAACTGTCCTTCATTCCAGTAACAGAAGCATAGTTTAAATGGGAAAAGGTGCAATTATAATAATCACTTCTATCTATTCTTATTGACATCCTCTAGTTTTCCCTTTTAATATTCCAACAAATTTCACTTTTTCTGCATCTGTTCTTACCCTTTCAAATTCATTTTCCACAGTGCTGACAGAGTACTACTGTAATAGGAGAGCAAATATATTATCATTTTCACATTCATTCACTACATTGTCCATCAAATAAATCCCCAAACTCTTAATAGGGACTTAAAAGGTTATTTCAAATCTACCTCTGCATATATTATTATTTTTCCTTATATATGCAAATATATGATATTTGTAAGTTATAATGCATAACAATGAAAACTTAACAACCCATTATTTAAATCAAGAATTAGAACATCAGCAATAACTTTCCTCAGCACATCCTTCTACATACTCACCCCCAAGTAACCACAATCCTGAATTTTGTGAGTATGATTCTTTTTTTCAAGGAATGAATTCTTAAGCAATAAAGTAATTGGTTTTGCTTCTTTTTGAGATTCACTAAATTGGCATCTTACTGCATAGTTTTTCAAGACTAGCATTTTCTCTCAAACTTATTTTATTATCACTTCATGTATATGTGGAGATCTGTTTCAAACTGGGCTGAAGTTTTGCCAGACTGGTATACTAGATGGAGAGAGACCAAGAAAGCTGTGCATATAAGTAAGGGTGTGATTATGATCGCCCATAGAATTCGAAGAAGATACTGATGGCACAAGATGGATGAGGAGCATGGAAAAGATGACTTTTAAAATATTTATTTATTTGGCTACACTAGGCCTTTTGCAGCACGTGGGATCTTTAGTTGTGCCATGTGAACACTTAGTTGAGGAATGTGGGATATGTGGGATATAGTTCCCCAACCAGAGATTGAACCCAGGCCCCCTGTATTCGGAGCGTGGAGTCTTAGCCACTGGACCACTAGAGAAGTCCCAGAGAAGATGACGTCATCAGTGATTTATAGGCCCTGGGGGGATCAAAAGACTGGTAAGAGCCAAACAACAAGTTAAAGCAAGTTAGAAAGATAGAAAGTGATGCTGGGAAAATATATTTCAAACATTAATGAATATGAAAAGATCAAGAGAAGAAAAAAGGTAAACTTTTAACTAGAGACCAAAAAAAATCTTTTTTTAGTTGGAAATATTTTCTTAAAAATATTATAAAACAATATATTAAAAAAAAACAGCACTGTGTTTAAGGGTGATATAAAGTATGTTTAAGGTAATATTTTAAGATTAAAATAGTCCTTTCTTTTATCATTAGTATTATTTAACATTTAGCATTGTTCTGAAGGAATTACTCCAATATTAAATTTTAACTCCTGAGAATATTCCTCTTCACTCCAAATTTCTGGCACCATTATCAACTATTCTGCTCAGATACAGTGACCTTTCTCTTTACTTTAGAAGACCTTTGCATCACTAGAAACCAAACACCTTCAAAATCTCAATTTTTTACACTGTTCCCTCTGAACAGTTCCTTTGAGTTTCACACTCTCTTGCTTAACTATATTCTCTGACTAAAAAGAGATTGAACAAATTTTAAAACAATAATATTTTTGGTTACTGGACTTAAAATTATTTCATTATTTTCAATTGTAGCTTTGTGGTTATTTTCAACACTTGTTTAACCAGCAAAGAACCACTTTTGATTTATTGATCTGTTTTAATACAACAGAAACCAATGAATCCTGCAAACTTAATAAGTGTAAACATTAATGTGTAAACATGATGAAAATAGAAGAAGGAAATGGCAACCCATTCCAGTATTCTTGCTTAGAGAAGTCCTGTGGATGGAGGAGCCTGGTGGACTGCCATCTATGGGGTCGCACAGAGTCAGACACGACTGAAGTGACATAAACTCAGCAGCAGCATGATGAAAATAATTTCTGTAGGAATTGCACTCTCTTAATTTAATGTAAGCTGAGACAATGGGCAACGTGGTCCTTAGGGCTATGCACAAAGCTTGAGAACATTAAACTTTATTAAGAACATAATAAGGTTACTATGAAAATTATTATCAATCTTAGAGTTCAAATTTATAAGATTTATGAAAACAAATTAATTGCATTTATTTTTCTTCTGCAAATGCAACCTGACCATAGAACCCCCAGAGGCTCAAAGAAAAGTCATTGTGTAACATTTCTATAGGTCCCTTGTCATGGGAATATGCTTCATCATACATGATTTCCTTGAAAAAACAAGGTTATAAAATAGGATGTTTATTTAAGTATGCAGTCGTGCATGCTAAATCACTTCAGTCGTGTCCTACCCTTTATGACCCTATGGACTGTAGCCCAGCAGGTTCCTCTGTCTGTGGGATTCTCCAGGCAAGAATACTAGAGTGGGTTGCCATGCCCTCTTCCAGGGAATCTTCCCAAACCAGGGATCAAACCTGTGTCTCTTATGTCTCCTGCATTGGGAGGTGTGTTCTTTACCACCAGCACCATCTGGGAAGCCCTTATTTAAGCATACTGATGTGAAGTTATATAAATGTAAGATAAATAAGGTGAACATATGTACACATACAATAAGAAAAAGAGATAGTTCTAGAAAAATGTTCACCAAATGATGCAAGAGAATATTTTTGAGTGATGGGGTTTGGCTTTTTATTCTTGTTTTCCCTGCATTATAAACTTCTAGAGGCTGTATTCTATCCTTTTATGTCTATAAGAAATACTTGTTAAAAGGATATATGTGCATGAGCACTCAGTCATATCCCCGTAGACTGTGGCCCACTAGACTCCCCTGTCCTTGGGGTTCTCCAGGCAAGAATACTGGAGAGGGTTGCCATTTCCTTCTCCAGGGGATCTTCCTGACCTAGGGATTGAACCCATGTCTCCTGCACTCCAGGTGAATACTTTACTGCTTGAGCCATGATAAAGTAATAAATAAATGGCACCTTTGAATTTTTAAAAATTTTGTTTATCAGCAAAAAGGCAGTAATTCTAACCACTGCCAAACTTCAGTGATATTAACTGCCAACAATGAATTGGTAGGAAATTCAGTTATTATTCATACCTGGTGGCCCCTGTGGTAGGTTGTCTATGAATACTGCTGGTATCAGTTCTGTTCCTCCTCCTATTTGCATATCACATCTTCATCAAATAGTTGAATCTAATTCCCTTCTTCTTGAATCAGGCCAGATCCTGTTGTCTGACTAATAAAATTCTGTGGGAGTGATATTCAGGCTAAGTTTCTTCCTGCACCTTGGAATGCTCATTCTTGGTACTTTCCTTCTTGGAACTCAGCTATCATGCTGTGAGAAGGCCAAACTACCAAAGGAGTTCATGTGTAGGAGTTCAGGTTTTGAGCTTCCTGTTGACAGACAGCATCACCTGCCAACTTTGAATGAGCCATTTGGAATATCTCTAGCTTACTCAAGCCTTTAATGACTCCAGTCTCAGCTGTCAGAGATCCTAAGTTAGAACTGCCCCACAAGGCAGAACAACAGCAGAACAGCGACAGATAACATTTTATTTTAAGGCATTGTGTTTTGGGATGAGTTTTTAAGTAGGAATAGATAACTGGAAAATATTCCAAGCTTTTGTAAATTAAAATTAGTATCTTCTAAGGATTCTGGAGTATACTTTTTGCTCAAGTATTTTTCTTGGAGCCCTCAAATTTGTCTGATGAAATTCAGACCTTTTTGATTAGAACTTCGTTCCTCTAATACCTGGACAAAACAGCACAGTAAACTTATTTTACATTAGTATAAGTTAGTTTATAGGATTTTCTATAATAATATTTTATAAGATTTAACTAAAGAGACAGTAGGAAAGAGGAATACAGGTTCTAAGGTAATTCTAGAAAGGTTCAGACGTGAAGATGCAGAAGGACCCTGTGCTAACTTGTACTGAGGAAAAAAAGGATGTGATAGGATGTGAATTGTATGTGTGTTGGGAAAAGGAAGTACCCACATTATAAACGGGAAGACCCTTTACCTCTACAGACAATTTGGAAATTTCTAATGTTTTCTGTAATGTCTCAACTTATACATAAGATTTTTCTGCCTTCTCCCACCAGTCAAAGGGGCCCTCATTCATTCATTCATTCAATAAATATTTATTAAACATATGCTCTAATCAATGCCCTAGCCTGACAGCGAGGATACAGTGATGAATAAGACAGACATTTAAAGTGCCTGAGATGTGCAGAAGAGAGATCCAAAAGTTCAGTTTTTAGAGAAGTTAAGAATAGAATGAAGTGAAGTGAAGTGAAAGTTGCTCAGTCGTGTCCAACTTTTTGCCACCCCATGGGCTATAGCCTGCCGGGCTCCTCAGTCCATGGAATTCTCCAGGCAAGAATATTGGAGTGGGTTACCATTCCCTTCTCTAAGAGATCTCCCCAACCTAGCAATCGACCCAGGTCTCCTGCATTGCAGACAGATTCGTTACCTTCTCAGCCACCAGGGAAGCCCAAGAATAGGATACTAATGTTATTTATGCAATGATTGAAGAAAATTGGATGAGGTACTAAGGCCTAGCCAGGACAAGATTCTTCAATAATACGATCAATAGAAAGTGGAAGTGAAGTCGCTCAGTTGTGTCCGACCCTTTGTGACCCCATGGACTGTAGCCTACCAGGCTCCTCCGTCAGTGGGATTCTCCAGGCAAGAGTACTGGAGTGGGTTGCCGTTTCCTTCTCCAGGAGATCTTCCCAACCCAGGGATCGAACCCGGGTCTCCCGCATTGCAGGCAGACGCTTTACCATCTGAGCCACCGGGGAAGACAATACGATCAATATTCCTCAAAAAATAGAAATATATATGAATATTATTTGCCTGAAATGTGGGAGACCTGGGTTCGATCCCTGGGATGGGAAGATCCCCTGGAGAAGGGAAAGGCTACCCACTCCAGTATTCTGGCCTGGAGCAGTCCATGGACTGTATAGTCCATGGGATTGCAGAGTTGGGGGACTGCAATTGCAGAGTTGGGGGACACGACTGGGGTACTTTCACTTTCATGAATATTACAAAGCCATAAAAACAAGGAAATCTTGCCATTTGTGGCAATCACAGATAAACCTTGAGGGCATTATGCTAAGCGAAATAACTCAGAGAGAAAGACAAATACTGTCTGATCTCACTTATATGTGGAATCATGGAATCTAAAAATTAAAAGGAGAAACTTATAGAAAAAGAGGTATTTGTGGTTACCAATGATAAGATAAATAAGTGGGGATGAAATGTACAACCTGGTAACTATAATGAACACTTCTGTATAATATATATGAAAGTTATTGATAATAAATTCAAACAGTTTTATCATGAGGAAAAATATTTTTTTCTTTCTTTTCCCTTTTGTACCTGAGATGATGGACGTTAACTAACTTACTGTGGTAATCATTTCATGATATACATAAGTCAGATGACTACACTGTACATAATACAGTGTCCTGTGTCAACACAGTGCTTAATTTAAATTCATACAGTGTGTGCTAAATTGCTTCACTCATGTCTGTCTCTTTGCGACCCTATGGACTATAGCCCACCAGGCTCCTCTGTCCACGGAATTCTCCAGGCAAAATACTGGAGTGGGTTGCCATGCCTTCCCCCAGGGAATCTCCCTGACGCAGGTATCAAACCCAGTCTCTTCTGCCTCCTGCATGGGCAGGCAAGTTCTTTACCACTAGCGCCACCTGGGAAGCCTCAAACTTATAATAGTGCTCTGTGTCAATAATACTGCAAGAAAACCAGAAACAAAAATATGATCAACAGTCTGTCCAGGCAGTTTGCTCCAAACCTTTGTGCTAGAAGTGACTCTCTGGGTAATACTGTTTCTGGGTATTTGACTGAAGCGACTTACAGAAAAACACTGTCCTTCATCAGTTCTTCCTGCCATTACAGGCTCCAGCATTTTTATGACCATGACTCAGGACTCCAGGGCCACGATCCTTGCTCTGCCTCAGGAACTACGTCAGTCTCCCAGTCCGGCATCCTCTCACATGGTTCCCATTCCTCACTTTTCCTCCCTGATCCTTTGCCTCTGATCTCTTCTCTTTAAACTCACAGATCAAAATTTCTTTCAGCTCCTTTTATTTTAAAATAAAAACCATTAAAAAGTTGCTATCAGAAATAATCTCCAGACTCTAGCAGCAACAGTCCATGGACTGTATAGTCCATGGGATTGCAGAGTTGGGGGACTGCAATTGCAGAGTTGGGGGACACGACTGGGGTACTTTCACTTTCATGAATATTACAAAGCCATAAAAACAAGGAAATCTTGCCATTTGTGGCAATCACAGATAAACCTTGAGGGCATTATGCTAAGCGAAATAACTCAGAGAGAAAGACAAATACTGTCTGATCTCACTTATATGTGGAATCATGGAATCTAAAAATTAAAAGGAGAAACTTATAGAAAAAGAGGTATTTGTGGTTACCAATTATAAGATAAATAAGTGGGGATGAAATGTACAACCTGGTAACTATAATGAACACTTCTGTATAATATATATGAAAGTTATTGATAATAAATTCAAACAGTTTTATCATGAGGAAAAATATTTTTTTCTTTCTTTTCCCTTTTGTACCTGAGATGATGGACGTTAACTAACTTACTGTGGTAATCATTTCATGATATACATAAGTCAGATGACTACACTGTACATAATACAGTGTCCTGTGTCAACACAGTGCTTAATTTAAATTCATACAGTGTGTGCTAAATTGCTTCACTCATGTCTGTCTCTTTGCGACCCTATGGACTATAGCCCACCAGGCTCCTCTGTCCACGGAATTCTCCAGGCAAAATACTGGAGTGGGTTGCCATGCCTTCCCCCAGGGAATCTCCCTGACGCAGGTATCAAACCCAGTCTCTTCTGCCTCCTGCATGGGCAGGCAAGTTCTTTACCACTAGCGCCACCTGGGAAGCCTCAAACTTATAATAGTGCTCTGTGTCAATAATACTGCAAGAAAACCAGAAACAAAAATATGATCAACAGTCTGTCCAGGCAGTTTGCTCCAAACCTTTGTGCTAGAAGTGACTCTCTGGGTAATACTGTTTCTGGGTATTTGACTGAAGCGACTTACAGAAAAACACTGTCCTTCATCAGTTCTTCCTGCCATTACAGGCTCCAGCATTTTTATGACCATGACTCAGGACTCCAGGGCCACGATCCTTGCTCTGCCTCAGGAACTACGTCAGTCTCCCAGTCCGGCATCCTCTCACATGGTTCCCATTCCTCACTTTTCCTCCCTGATCCTTTGCCTCTGATCTCTTCTCTTTAAACTCACAGATCAAAATTTCTTTCAGCTCCTTTTATTTTAAAATAAAAACCATTAAAAAGTTGCTATCAGAAATAATCTCCAGACTCTAGCAGCATAAAATTGTCCTTTTCCTCAAGTTCTAGTCTGAATTTTATCTCAAAGAATAGAAAAAAAAAAATGTAGTACAAGCTGAGTGACTTAGTTGTAATACTCTGGTTAAAAAATTATGTGTCAAGGTCTTTAGCTTTTTGCAAAACACAAAGTTAAATAATTCTAGAAGAGGAAAGTAACTGTGTAAAACTCGGAAGGAACACTGTTATATTAAAATATTCAAAACAGTCATTCTTTCTGAAACAAATACAATTACTTTCTCCCTTTGTGCACAACCATGACAAGTCCACAGAAAAGGCAATGAGAGAATTATCATAATTTAGACAATATAGTCAATAAAGCTAACCTTACTGTCACAAAAACCTCCCAATCCATTTGAAGTAAGGAAATAAACACTCAGATCTTTTGGCTATAGCTGCAAAGATAAATGAAGTAATGGAGTTACAGTAAGTGGCTTAGGAAGAGAGCAAATCTAACCACAGATGGGAAACTATAAAAATATATGAACTAATTTTTGTCTCATACTTGCAGATAGGAAGAACAAAGAGAAGAAATAGATCCAGGCACTTTTATATGGAAATATTATTTGCATAAATCATCACTGAAGAAAGTCCCAATGACAATATACTACCACAATTTTTATTTATGTATTTGTATTTAAGCTTAATATCCTTCCAAAGAATTGCAAGAATTATGGACCAGTGCTAATCAAAGGAGATCTTTATACTAAAGATAAAATAATTAAATTACAGTACTTCAAGAAATAGAACTGGGGGCCTTAAAAACGATTGGAAATAAGAGCAGTAGCCAAAATTCTGTTAGATTTTAATTTTCAAGTATGCTAGAGGATTACTTCTTTCACAGTGATACTCAGGGAAAATTATTTTATCTGTACAGAGACCCACAGAAAGCTGTGAAATTCTAAAACAGCTAAGATTCTATCCTCCGTGTTTTGGCTACAAAAAGAGAGCAAAGAAAAGGAGAAAAAAAGCAGTCTAGCAAAAAAACTGGGACTGGGAGATTTGTTGCTTTGGGCAAACTCAAAAGTATGCAATATTATTTGTGGCTCACTAGCATTACAAACGGAGAAAGCAATGGCGACCCACTCCAGTACTCTTGCCTGGAAAATCCCATGGGCGGAGAAGTCTGGTATGCTGCAGTCCATGGGGTCGCTAAGAGTCGGACACGACTGAGTGACTTCACTTTCACTTTTCACTTTCATGCATTGGAGAAGGACATGGCAACCCACTCCAGTGTTCTTGCCTGGAGAATCCCAGGGACGGAGGAGCCTGGTGGGCTGCCGTCTATGGGGTTGCACAGAGTCGGACACGACTGGAGCGACTTAGCAGCACAGCAGCAGCATTACAAAAATACCCCAGTTATAGAACTCGATTCAGATTTCTACTTTTTCTCTCTGTCTGTTGGAAAGAATGAGTCCAATTTGCTGTTGCAAACATATTATGTGATATCATTATATGATATTTCTGCAGTTTTGAAGGCACATAATTATATTAAGAAGAGATAAATACATAATTATTAAGCAGTTGGGTTTTTTTAAGCTTATATTTATTTTGCAAATGTGTCTATTTCAAAAGTCTAAACCAACAACTTTACTTTTTAAAAAAGGAAAGAAGCAATAATACATAACATATATACTTTGATTGACGAAGATCTCTAGACATTAAAGTGGACTAGGCTAGAGAAAGAAAACATTTTAAAAAGAAGTACAAAACTACAAAATACCAATGTCACACGCTTTATGAAAATAAGAAAAACTCATTAAACTGGAATCTCAAACTTCAGGTGATTATCTGACCGAATTGTTACAAACCATTAGTATTACACTGAATCCATGCTTCTAATGGATAAGAAATATCATGCTTTAAAAAAGTAAACTTCTCATATTAGCAACCAATAGGGACTTGAATCAAGATAAATAAATACTCCTCATCTTTAAAAGTTAAGAAACAGTCATAGAAACCATGCTGTTTATCTGGCCTATTCATTGACAGCCACATGATCTTGCCATGTCTTCATCAATCCCATTCTCTGTTTCTAGAATATTCCTCCACCCTTCACCCTGCTCCAGTTCCAATCATGTCTACTCCTCTCATTTGCAGAATACACTCATTCCCCTGAGCAAACCTCACATGTATCCCAGCCCTTGGTCCCTTCAGTACTGAGCTGAATGAAGTAGATACAGCTAGATAAAGTAACATTGTATTGTTGACATTTTTATGCTACTTAGTTAACTGCATTATGCTGCCTGGGTGCCTCCAGATGTGAAGCTGTGTCTTGTTCATCTTTCTCATGGAGTCGTATACCTGACCTTTACTAAACCCTCAAGAAATATTTGTTCTACTAAACTAAATGGAATTTAATTTCTTCCTATTCAGCTTAAGAATCTCTGAAGCCCTCTTAATTTGGCCAAAAAGAAAAAGTTGGGAAGAACTGAATAAATGTCATGGAATGAACTCTGTAGTCTTAAAACATGCTCCTCTGTCCATGGAATTCTTCAGGCAAGAATACTGGAGTCGGTTGCCATTCCCTTCTCTAGGGGATCTTCCCTGATCCAGGGAACAAACCTGGGTCTCCTGCATTACAGACAGATTCTTTACCATCTGAGCCACAAGGGAAACCCAAACAATAACAGCAAATCATTTAAAAGCAGTTAAGACTAGTGTCCACTTCTTATATGCATTATCAATCCTTCCACTCTAAGACACTAAAACTCTTAGTGTCCTCAAGGAAATCTCTCTGTCCCAGATCTGACCCAGATCTGCTTCTGTTATTTTTACCTTCTTTTTTTTTTTAAAACCACCCACTAACCTTGTTCTGTTCCCAAATTGGTTCATGTCAGGCTAATTGTTTCCTTTTTAAATAAGAACTTCTATACAAATCTCAGAGAATTCTGTCTCTTCTCTAACTGATCCAAGCTGATTTTAATGTAGTAACTTTCTCAACTATATTCCTATAACATTTGTATGTTGGCAAATTTTCCATAAATGTTGTTCTCTTCTAAACCCACTTCTGCCAAATATTTTTAAGCAGCTGCCTAAAAATTCCCAGAGATAGTTTCTCTTTGTACTTCTGAAGGCCACTTTGATATTTGGGAGAAGAAAATAACTTCTAAGCTAAATAAAACTCTTCTCCCAGAATTAGAAAGAAGAAAAATTCTATTGTTACATGGCATTTTCCCAAGTACATTTATATTGTTATTCCCAGTACTTACATAGTGTATAAAACTTATTTACAATGAATCATAAGTCTCTATTTAGATATAAAATGTATTCAATATTGGATTATATTTTAATATGATAAGTTGGGACAAATTGCAGAAATTAGCTAAAACAAAAGTCAACTAACATCATGGTTGGGTCTTCTGCAAACTTTTCAAAACAAAAAGCCTTAAAAATCTCTTTTTTAAAACAGAGACAGTAGTAGTAGCAGCACTTAAAGCAGCAATTACTGTCTACTTCCATCACAACTATTCATGTGGATACTCACAAGATACTGCTTTCCATGCACATTAAGCAACAGTTTTAAAAAACTACATTCATGCCACATTCTAAAAGGCCAAGAGAAATAGAAAAGAATGTGCACTAAAACATCTCAAAACAAGCAGTAGAATGATAACCTATAGGCAACCCAAGAAAGAAAAAATTTTGAATTTTAGAGGTGAGAATTACATGTTTAAAAAAAAATGATTAAAATAGGAAATAAAAATCTTTACAAAGTTCTTAGCCAGGTATTTTTTCTTCTTTTAAAGTGATTCATGTTGATGTATGGCAAAACCAATACAGTATTGTAAAGTAAAACAAAGTAAAAAAAAAAAAAAGGAAAAAAAAATAAAAAATAAAATGAATTCAAAAGCCTGCATCCAATAAAACTAAATCTGCTAGACTGAATTTGCAAGTGAAACTCTATTCTATCACAGAGAACATTTTTCAGAAATGATATTGAGGAAATAATGGTAATAATGGAAAAGCTGGATTTTATGAAATTTGATTTAAAACCTTTCCAACTATAAAATAATAGACCCTTCTTGCAGAAAAGGCTCCAGGACTAGGACAAGAGGTAAGACGTGTGAATGAAGTCACTAAATAAAAACATGCATAATTCTATCTCTGCTGCTGCTGCTGCTAAGTCGCTTCAGTCGTGTCCGACTCTGTGCGACCCCACAGATGGCAGCCCATTGGGCTCCGCCACCCCTGGGATTCTCCAGGCAAGAACACTGGAGTGGGTTGCCATTTCCTTCTCCAATTCTATCTCTATACAGCTATAATACAGAATGATACCTTCAAGTTTTTCTTCGCATATGCTTTGGTTGGTTGTTGGTTTAGTCACTAAGTCCTGTCTGACTCTTGTGACTCCATGGACTGTAGCTCACCAGGCTCCTCTGTTCATGGGATTTCCCAGTCAAGAATACTGGAGTGGGTTGCCATTTCCTTCTTTTACTATCTGAAATAATATTTAGAATTTAAAAGTATGTGGGTTTTTACCATTTGATATTAGAGTTTAAGTTTCTTCTGTGTCATTGATTTATTTGCAGAGAATTGAGATCCAATTAAAAATGGCTTAAACAAATAAAGGTAAATTTTAGCTTGTACAAACAAAAAAGTTGCTGAAAAGGCCAGGAATAAGCTGCTTGGGCTTTTGTGCTCACAGGAATTAATCAAAAATTCATCTTTATCTACCTCTTAGCGATGATTTTTCCTGTGTTGATTTCATTCTCAGTCACTTCTTCCTACAAGATGGCAAAAGAACTCTAGAAGCTTTATATTTACTTTTCATTTAGAAATTCCCATGGAAAGCTTCTACCTCTTCAGCAGTACTCCCAGAGAGGATTCTCAGTGGCATTCTTCGCTCTATCTAGGGGGATATAGCATTGATTACTCAGTCCTTAACTGCCTGGAAAATTTGGGATTCATTGGCATGAAGCTGAATAAAGTTCCGAGGCTGGATGAAATGACTGTGTAGGGAACAAGTACGGATACAGAAGAGTCTGGAAAATAAAACCTATCTCACACAACTAGACTTGTAAGTAGATAAACATATTGTGTAGAACAATTAGTTGTGGATTTTCTTTTGTATAAATTCCATAGTCTCGGTGAATAGTCAGAAAGTCCATGGACTAAAAAACCCATGAAGTCTAACATACCAAGGTTAGGCTAAAGGTGATCAGTTTTCAGAAGAAAGTATTTCAATGGACGTCACCAGAAAATCAATATCACAGAATCCAATTAAAATAGTAAAATTAATATTTACTAAATGGGTTCTACAAAAGCCTACATTCAGCTTTAAAGAAAAAATTCATGGTTCTGTATCTAACAACTGTAAATTCCTCCATGGTCAAACAGTTGAGTAAGATATCCTGCTCATCCTCAAAATCAAGTTTAATGATACATAGGAAGACATGAAAAAAGATAAACTGTCATCCAAGATTAACATGTATTTTTGCACTTGATGTAAAACTGCCACTTCTGAGAATATTCAATGTCTTTTGAAATTTTTATCAGTAAGATCAAGCTGCACAAGACCAGAATTTTTAAAAGTAATTTATACTCTATAACAGTTTATATGCTTTCTTGGCATGACAGAAAATAAAATATGAATAGCTTTCTACTATGTTAAGCTTATGTTATAATGAATAATTTGTAATATTTCTTTTGGAATTTGTAAATAGTATAAAGTCTGTCTCTTATACACATCTAGATGTGTATAAGAGACAGCCATTAGTATTACACTGAATCCATGCTTCTAATGGATAAGAAATATCATGCTTTAAAAAAGTAAACTTCTCATATTAGCAACCAATAGGGACTTGAATCAAGATAAATAAATACTCCTCATCTTTAAAAGTTAAGAAACAGTCATAGAAACCATGCTGTTTATCTGGCCTATTCATTGACAGCCACATGATCTTGCCATGTCTTCATCAATCCCATTCTCTGTTTCTAGAATATTCCTCCACCCTTCACCCTGCTCCAGTTCCAATCATGTCTACTCCTCTCATTTGCAGAATACACTCA
>SJYT01056669.1:62195-95977 GCA_006410635.1 Cephalophus harveyi
AAAGTAACCAGCATTAAAAAATTTATATAAGTTGAGGGGGAATGTTTATATAAGTGTATGTAAATATCCAAACTAGCTTTTGAACATACTATGATGATGCATTATCTATATTATTGCTAGGGGAATTCTGAATTGTACAGAAGAATTCATATTTCAATGTTTTGTTAGATTTCTCTATTAAAATAAGAAATTATTACATAACTTTTCAAATAAATTCTTGGTCGAAAAAGCCATGCAGTCTCAATTTGGAAGACAATCAAAATTTCACAGTGGTAGAAAACATGTTCTGAATAACTCAAAGCAAACGTGTTCAGTCGTTCAGTCATGTCAGATTCTTTGTGAACCCATGGACTGTAGCCCGTCAGACTCCTCTGTCCACAGAATTCTCCCAGCAAGTATACTGAAGTGGGTTGCCATTTCCTTCTCCAAAGGGTCTTCTTGACCCAGAGAGTGAATCCACATCTCCTGAGTCTCCTGCATTGCAGGGGAATTGTTTGCCGCTGAGCCATCAGGGAAGAGAAACAAACATTAATATTCTTTATCTGCAAAGAACTAATCATTATTAGAAGATAATGTTTACATTTATTCTATATACTTCTGATTTACAGAACTTTTCCAGATACTTCTGTTTTACAGGACTTTTTCAGATAGTAATTATGTAAAAGTATGTCTGGTCTTAATGAAGTACTAGAAAAATATATCAATGATGTCAAATTGTAATATGCAAAAAGATTAACTCTTTTTTTCTTCATTAAAAAAAATATAGATTATTTGGGCCTCAATCTGAAAAAAAGAAATTAGTAAAATAAGTCTAGGGTAGGGCATCAAGATTCTAAGTATGGAAACCCAGGTGTTTCTGCAGTCTTCAGACTAAAATTAAAAAACAAAAACAAAAAACACACCAGTGATGATGAGAAATGATTTCACAATGCTAGAGAGGAGGAGAACTTGCAGAGGCTGTTCAGTTCTGTTCCATTGTCAGTCATGTTTGACTCTTTGTGACCCCATGGATTGCAGTATGCCAGGCTTCCCTGTTCATCACCAACTCCTAGAGCCTACTCAAACTCATGTCCATCAAGTTGGTGATGCCATCCAACAATCTCATCCTCTGTTGTCCCCTTCTCCTCCCCGCCTTCAATGTTTCCCAGCATCAGGGTCTTTTCCAATGAGTCAGCTCTTCATATCAGGTGGCCAAAGCATTGGAGTTTCAGCTTCAACATCTGTCCTTCCAATCAATATTCAGGACTGATTTCTTTTAGGATGGACTGGTTGGATCTCCTTGGAGTCCAGGGGACACTCAAGAGTCTTCTCCAACACCACAGTTCAAAAGCATCAATTCTTTGGCGGTCAGCTTTCTTTATAGTTCGACTCTGACATCCATACATGACTACGGGAAAAACCATAGCCTTGACTAGATGGACCTTTGTTGGCAAAGTAATGTCTCTGCTTTTTAATATCCTATCTAGTTTGGTCATAACTTTTTTCCAAGGAGCAAATGTGTTAATTTCATGGCTGTAGTCACCATCTGCAGTGATTTTGGAGCCCAAAAAAATAGTCTGCCACTGTTTCCACTGTTTCCCCATCAATTTGCCATGAAGTGATGGGACCAGATGCCATGATCTTAGTTTTCTGAATGTTGAGTTTTAAGCCAAATTTTCAATTCTCCTCTTACACTTTAATCAAGAGACTCTTTAGTTCCTCTCCAGTTTCTGCCCTAAGGGTGGTGTCATCTGCATATCTGAGGTTATTGATATTTCTCCCGGCAATCTTGATTCCAGCATTTCTCATGATGTAATCTGCATATAAATTAAATAAGTAGGGTACAATATACAGCCTTGACATACTCCTTTCCTGATTTGGAACCAGTCTGTTGTTCCATGTCCAGTTCTAACTGTTGCTTCTTTACCTACATACAGATTTCTCAGGAGGCAGATCAGGTGGTTTGGTATTCCCATCTCTTTCAGAATTTTCCAGAGTTTGCTGTGATCCACACAGTCAAAGGCTTTGGCATAGTCAATAAAGCTGAAGTAGATTTTTTTCTGGAACTCTTGTGCTTTTTCGATGGTCCAATGGATGTTGGCAATTTGATCTCTGGTTCCTCTACCTTTTCCAAATCCAGCTTGAACATCTGTAAGTTCATGGTTCAGGTTCTGTTGAAGCCTAGCTTGGAGAATTTTGAGCATTACTTTACTAGTGTGTGAGATGAGTGCAATTGTGTGGTAGTTTGAATATTCTTTGCATTGCCTTTCTTTGGGACTGGAATGAAAACTGACCTTTTCCAGTCACAGCTGTGGCCACAGCTGAGTTTTCCAGATTTGCTGGCATATTGACTGCAGCACTTTCACAGCATCATCTTTCAGGATTTGAAATAGCTCAACTGGAATTCCATCACTTTCACTAACTTTGTTTGTAGTGATGCTTCCTAAGGTCCACTTGGGTTTGCATTCCAGGATGTCTGGCTCTAGGTGAGTGATCACTCCATCACGGTTATCTGGATCATGAAGATCTTTTTGCATAGTTCTGTGTATTCTTACCACCTCGTCTTAATATCTTCTGCTTCTGTTAGGTCCATACCATTTCTGTTCTTTACTGTGCCCATTTTTGCATGAAATGTTCCCTTCGTATCTCTAATTTTCTTGAAGTGATCTGTTAGCAAAAGTTAAATCTAGGGAGAGAAGATAGATAGAGCTGACAAATAAAAATTTAAAGTACGTAAGAAACACTGATCAAAATTAAAAATAATAATAATAAATTGTTAAAACTATTTTAAAATAAAAGTCACAGTTAACTCTGATACATTAAAATATTCAAAAATCAAGTAAAACAATAAGCATGTTAAGAAAAATAAGAAGAAGTCAGGAGGATTAGATAGGGCCAAGAAGTATTTAGGTTTGGGGGCATAAAGGATCATAAAGCAAGCTGAAGTTTTGAGGAGCAAAGTTAGAAGGTGGAGTAGCAGAAAGACCAAACAAGTCAATACAAAGAACGCAGCACTGATGTCAAGCTACTGACAATTCATGAACTTCTGCTGCTGAAATGATTAGTGCTTCCTTGGATCAAGTTCCATTTGTATAATGGTCAGCTGTGCTATGGTTTCCATTCTTGGAACCCTATTCCATCTCTGTCTCTCTAATTGCCCTACATGCTTCCTTATCATAAATCCCTCATTATTAAGTCAATTTGAGTGAGTCTCTGTTTCCTTTAACTAAAAGATCATAAGAATTCTATCAAATGAATCAATCTCAGTGAATAAGCTAATATACATTTGTCCTTGAAAGTCAGAGGAGGTCCCTCATTTTTCCCTGGTAATAGGCAGTGGCAAGGTCATGATATATGACCAGCTAAATGATTACATTTTATATTTATAGGCAAGAATCCATTACATAGATTGTAAGCCTTTTATGAGGAGGAGCAATGTCTTTTTACTTTTAAGCCATCAGTACATTACATATTCACTGAAGTTGCTCAGTTGTGTCTGACTCTTTGTGACCCCGTGGACTGTAGCCTGTCAGGCTACTGCATCCATGGGATTTTCCAGGCAAGAATACTGGAGCGGGTTGCCATTTCCTTCTCCAGGGGATCTTCCCGACCCTGGGGTCAAACCTGGGACTCCGCATTTCAGGCAGACTCTTCACCATCTGACCCACCAGGGAAGCCACATACATAGTACTGTATAGCTGACAGGCTGTGTGCCTGAATTTATTGTGATCTCTCCATATTCTCTCTGGTCCTATCTTCAGTAGAATTAGAAACACACAAATTCTAAAATTGAGATACGAGATTTGTATAACCAAGTTTTCTCTTAACTAAAACTACCATTATTTCAAATCAATACTCTCATTTAAAAACATGTTTTTAATGATGTAATTAAAAGTGCACACTCAGTCACTTCAGTAGTATCTGACTCTTTGCAACACTATGGACTGTAGCCCACCAGGCTCCACTGTCCATGGCATTTTTCAGGCAAGAATAGTGGAGTGGGTTGCCATTTCCTCCTCCAGGGAATCTTCCTGACTAAGGGATTGAATTTGCATCTCTTGCATTGGCAGGCGGATTCTTTACCGCAGAGACACCTGGGAAGTATAATTAAAAGCAACTTGGTTCTTTCTATTACATCAGTGGCATGCTATTTGATAAATAATGTTCCAAAAAATGTCCAGGATGCACAAATATTCTCAAATAAGTTTAACATATATACACATATTTAATATACATTTATATTTTATATGTACAGATTACCATTGGTCATTCATACCACATTGTGTAGCTTTCACATCATGTTGCTTTATAATCCTTTAGTGACTTCAGTCAATTCTTCAGCATATCATCTGGTAAAAGTGTGAAACTAGTAGACCAAGATGGCAGATATTAATAGATAAATGACAGATATAGACCAATAGATAGATAGATTCACAGACTTTTTTACTTGGTATCCTAGACAATTGAACTAATACCATGAATTAAATTAGAAGGTCCTTGAAAGTGTTTATTTGAAGGATGTGTTCATCTGACAAAAATGAAACTGAAACTTAACTATACACAAGCTGGGACCCTCTCCCCACACAAAAACAGATCAGCATCTACCAACTAATGAATGCTCCTTTTTAAGGAAGTTCATAAACTGTGTTTCCCAAGTATTCTAAATTAAATGCTTATTGTCATTTTAGCTGCATTAAAATCCTTTGGTTGCTGAGATTTACTGATGAGATTTATAAGGTAAGATTGATTCAGATTACCTTTTTCTGACAATGAACATGATTTGCTCAATTCCACTATTGATTCACATAAGCACAACCTTATAGCAAAGAGAATAAAATTTCATAAAAATAAAACTAGAACAACATCAGACTAAATATTCTCTCCACTCTGGAATCTGTGTTTAAAATAATATTTTGGGAACATATTGAAGAGTTTAATATCAATTGATCTATTTCCTAAAATTTGTATACCGAGAGTCTGACAGTCCATCTTAGCACAGATAGAATATTGTCTTAAAGCACTGAACAGAAACAAACTGTTCTAATATTTGTGGGTATAAGGTCCAAATATATGTTGAGATTAGGCCTCACTACCATATCTTCTTCATCTAGAACTAAAACTTTATTAAATACAGAAAGTATTGAAAGCATACTTCTTACCAGCACTACTTGGTATCAACAGTCTGTAGAAGATTATGAGAATCCTTTGGCAGAGGAACATAGGCACCATAGGACCATCTGTATCCTTCTCAATGAAACACCACATGTGACCAAGCCTAATCCTACATTTATAATAGCCCTACTGAAATGCAGCTCAAAAATGAAAGAAGCAGTTTCGCATATAAGTACTCTTCATAATTCAAAGGCAGAGGTACCTTGCCAACAAGGTCATCAGAACACAGAAAATGCACTCTCTAAAAGGCACGCTCATCAATGCAGGCACTTCAGCTCTCATTTGGGCTTCAGAAGGTTCCATCAACATTGTTTGCAAGCTCAGGAATATAGGTAGACATTCTGCATGAAAGAGAAACACCTAGACAGAGTGTGGTAGTCAGAAGCTATCTGTATATCGCAAAAGTCAGAGAATATTGTTTACATGGCAGGGAAGCTTAGGAATTGATAGTTTCAGAGGAGAGAAGATGGCTTAGGATATCATGGTGTCGACTTGAAAAAATATTCACAGTCTAAAAGTTAAGAGTTATGTCTTATTCAGTGGGAATTTTTAGTACTTCAAGCCCTGGAGGCAGCATCTCAAATGATCCTGAGAGAACTACTCTGAGGAGGAGAGCGGAGAAGCCAGGGTATATAGAAGTTTTACAACAAAGGGCAGGAAACCTGAACATCAAGAGATTATGGTTAATTTAAAGGAAACCTGATATCCCAAGTTAAAGAATTTAGTGTTTTTCTTTGTTTAGGAAGCCTGGGCTCATTGAAATCGTTCCTTTCATATAAGAACAGTTCATGTTCAACTCCTTCTTCCCTGAGCTGGATAACCTTTGACAACTTATCCACATATTCCCTTACTTTCTTCATCTGTTGGTACTAAAAGTACCTATGTCATAGCTAAAATATGTTTTATAATATACCTAGCCATCTGTTAGAGATAACATAAATAATAAATACACCCTTACTTTTGTTACTACTACAATTATGAAAGGGACTTTTTTTTGGAGAATATAGTACAATGTAAGTAAATAACATACACAACAGACCCAGGACCTTCAAACCCTGGAACTTCCAACAGTGCTCAGTCAATCCTACTAAGAGAAGATAGAGGCAAATACACTCAACATTCAGAAAACTAAGATCATAGCATCTGGTCCCATCACTTCATGGCAAATCGATGGGGAAACAGTGACAGGCTTTATTTTGGGGGGCTCCAAAATCACTGCAGATGGTGACTGTAGCCCTGAAATTAGAAGATGCTTGCCCCTTGGAAGAAAAGTTATGACCAACCTAGACAGCATATTAAAAAGCAGAGACATTACTTTGCCAACAAAGGTCCGTCTAGCTATGGTTTTTCCCGTAGTCATGTATGGATGTGAGAGTCGAACTATAAAGAAAGCTGACCGCCAAAGAATTGATGCTTTTGAACTGTGGTGTTGGAGAAGACTCTTGAGAGTCCCTTGGACTTTAAGGGACTCCAACCAGTCCAACTCCAACCAGTCCATCCTAAAGGAAATCAGTCCTGAATATTCACTGGAAGGATTGATGCTGAAGCTGAAGCTCCAATACTTTGGCCACATGATGTGAAGAACTGACTCATTTGAAAAGACCCTGATGCTGGGAAAGATTGAAGGCGGGATGAGAAGGGTATGACAAACGATGACATGGTTGGATGGCATCACTGACTCAATGGACATGAGTTTGAGTAAACTCTGGGAGTTGGTGATGGGCAGGGAAGCCTGGTGTGCTGCAGTCCATGGGGTCACAAAGAGTTGGACAAGACTGAGCAAATGAACTGAACTGAACACTCAACAAGAACATTAACAATTAATGCTTTTAGCTTGCAGTTTCTGCTTTCCTTAGATTTCAGACACCACAGAGACTAATTTTCTAGAAATCCAGGTTTGGTGCCATAGTCCAATCAATTATCAGTTTGGGGTGGGACACTTGGGTTTAGTTTAATGTGATTGCTTTAAACCACTTGAAAGGTATATAAGAGACTTAAGTTCTTAAAAATGCCTGATGTTAGCTGGTATGGTATTTGTCTGTTTAATCTCTGTTAATATTTTTCATATTCCTGTGTTTTAATATTGACATCTGTAACATGCAAAGTTGAGTTTCCCGTGGTTAACAGTACCTCAGGCACTGCCAGAATGTAAAACTGTAATCTCTTCCTCCTTATCTCAGTCACATTGTACCCCTTAGAAGTGGAAATCAAAATCCATCTAAAGAATGATTCCATTTGTTACTTCCATAACTAGTTGTTATATCACTTTGGCCTCATTTTCTAAAGATATCTCAGAAATATTCACAATGGATCCATAGGGTCCCAGGTAAAATGTTCCTCCTTCAGTTGTCCAAGCTTTTCAATCACTTTCAGACTCCTGGGCTTAGGGTCTAATGTTCACTCTGCCTGGAAATGCCCTACTCTGCATATTGCCCCCTCCTCCTGTCCTTCAGGTTTGTATTAGTCTACACAGTGTGCTGTAACAAATACCACAGGCTAGAAGCCAGTGAATGGCACCCCACTCCAGTACTCTTGCCTGGAAAATCCCATGGATGGAGGAGCCTGGTAGGCTGCAGTCCGTGGTGTTGCTAGGAGTCAGACATGACTGAGTGACTTCACTTTTACTTTTCACTTTCATGCATTGGAGAAGGAAATGGCAACCCACTCCAGTATTCTTGCCTGGAGAATCCCAGGGACGGGGGAGACTGGTGGGCTGCCATCTGTGGGGTCACACAGAGTCAGACATGGCTGAAGTGACTTAGCAGCAGCAGCAGCAGAAGACTTGAATGACATTTATCTACTCACAGTTCTGGAGGCTACAAGTCTAAGATCAGTTACCAGTAGGTTTGCTTTCTGGGCCCTACCTTTAAGACCTCGTTTAACTTCAATCACGTCTTTAAAGGCCCTGTCTCAAAAGGCAGTCACATGAGAGGTTAGAGCTTTAACGAATGAATGGAAGGTGGACACAAAGTCCCTTACAAGGTCCTCAGTTAAAACTTACTCAGCCAGGGAGTGCTGCCCTGCTCCCGCCTCTCTAAATTTAATCTCTTTTCTTTTTTTTCTCACAGTTACATGTTAATTTACTTCAGTGTGCTTGAATGTACATGTTTATATACACATGTAAACATGTATATGTAGATTTTACAGTGTTTATTTATTTAGAGTCTCTCTTCATCACTCCTCTTCATGGATCACAGTCTTGTCGTGGCGAGGGGTTTTTGTAACTCAGTGAAGCTATGAGCCATTCCCTGCATGGCCACCCAAGACAGACGGGTCATGGTGAAGAGTTCTGACACAATGTGTCCACTGGAGGAGGAAATAACAGACCTTCCTGCAACAGTATAGACTATATCATAGTCTCCTAAAACTATATCATAAGAGTAAGAGAAAATCCTATAATATTCACAATTATGTATTCAGCAGTTAGCATAGGGTCTGGCACATAGTGGGCAAGCAATACATACTGTGGTTATCTCACTCATCTATTTATTGCCTGCACACATTTTAAGTCAAGATGCAAAAGAAGAATGATTCCTAACATTTACTGAACTCCTCTATGTCCTGGCAGTGTTACAGGCATTTTTCAAGTGTTATCTCATGTTTATCTCATGTTTAGCAAGTGTTATCTCATAACATGTGAAGTGTTACACTTCACAGCAATGTAAGTTGTTGCCATTTTATCTCCTGGTTGGTAATGCTAAACATTGGCTGCATTTATGATACACAAGAGTGGAATGAATGGGTCAAAACATATGAGCATTTTAAATCTCTTAACACATAGTATTAAATTAATTTTTAGAGAAGTTTGCAATAATTTACACTACCCTCTCCCTACACCCTCACAATTATTAGCATTCATTTGTATCTTTGCTAATTTTAGGGGTAGACATAGGACAGTATTGCTGTATTAATTTGATGAATTTAATTTCTTTGGTTACTAATGAGTCTGAATAAGGCAGGAGATAGATGGCTTTGAGGTTAGATATTTACAACTGCCCCCCTGTTCACACTTCCTGGGTTGAGAAAAAGATGGGTCCCAGAATGGATGCTCACTACCAAGCCCAAGTTTACATTTCTTGAGGCAAGGGACAAATGGGCCCTGGGCTACATGCTTATGATCAGATTTGGGTGTACACTGCAAGATCTGCACTTCCATATAAGGAACAATAACAGGAATGGGATGGGTAACTGGACATTGGGTACTTTATGTCAGGAACAAACAGGGTTTAAACTCTGTTAGGAGGTAAAGAGGTCATATATTTCCCATCCTTGGGGCAAGCGAGACGATACACATGTGCAAGTCTTTGAGGGTAAAAAAGGCAGGGAAAGCCAGGCCATAACTCTTGCTAACCACCCCCCGCCCCCCACTCTCTGCGGTGAAATCTGCCTTGACTGAGGGATGCATGTGCACCTAGGGGAGCATCCTGTGACAAATGAGCCAGGGCAGTCAAAGCAATGAGACTGGCCAAGAAGACAAAGAGCCGGAAGACTGCCCCATTGTAAAGGATTTAGTCTTGCAAAGGCATGGCTCCAGCCACTCTCTCTCAGAGAGAGACCACGGGCAACTGCAAGGCTTTGCCCAGTGGGCCTCCTAAGAGGAAGCACGCCTTACCAGACTTGGCGCACAGCCAGGGCCTTCAAGCTCTCTGGAGAGAGTAACAGTCCGAGGAGCCAGGCGCCTCTGACCCAGCCAGGCTCATCTACATATCAGAGAGAACCTTAGCAGGGACGCTGGGGTCTCCTCCTTCCTCATGTACCCAGGAGCTGGCAGTGCATGCCTGCTAAGTTGCTTCAGTCGTGTTCCACTCTTTGCCACCCTGTGGACTGTAGCCCACCAGGCTCCTCTGTCCGTAGAATTCTCCAGGCAAGAATACTGGAGTGTGTTGCAGTGCCCTCCTCCATGGGATCTTCCCAACGGAGAGACTGAACCCCAGTCTTTTATGCCTCTTACGTGGGCAGGTAGGTTCTTTACCACTAGAGCCTCCTGGGAAGCCCTGAAGTGGCAGGAAGGACTCCGAAGTCAAGCAGAGAAGCGCCTTAGGCAGGCTCGTTAATAAAGAGCAGGAGGTGCTGGGAGTGCCCTTGATGAGGTGATCTCATAGGTAGAAGAGCCTGGCTGAACCAGGGGAGCCTGGCTCCTCGCACTGGTACTTCCTCCAGAGAGCTTGAAGGCCCTGGCTGTGCACACAGTCTAGTAAGGAGTTCCTCCTCTTAGGAGGCCCGCGGGGCAAAGCCTTGTAGTTACCTGTGGTCTAGCCTGAAAAGTTAGGCGGGGTTCTGGCTTGGACCTGGACTCCTCTGAGGGAAGCCATTAGCATTCAAGAGTTTAGTTTATTTGGGAATTGTGGGAAATGTCAATGCTAATCAACTGCCTATAGCATGAAATCAGGAAGGTGAAAAACCTCCTATTTGCCTTCTGCCAACTCTGAGTGAACTCCGGGAGACGGTGATGAACAGGGAGGCCTGGCGTGCTGCGATTCATGGGGTCGCAAAGAGGCGGACACGACTGAGCGACTGAAATGAACTGAACTGAACTGAACAGAAAGCCCTTGTTTGCCCACCTCTGCTTAAGGAGGGATAATGGTTTCTGCTTCTTTTTGGCCAGCTACCCCTTGCCTGAAGTACTTATTAGAATCTTACTTGGGATTTTGGTAAATATAATTCTCATATTTTAAGCCCACTTGATACAAAATAGCACACAAAGAAAAAAAAATGATTCTGAATTGTCAATAAACAAACACAATACATAATACAAAATGTTTCAATGAAGGAATATTATTGCTAGACTGACTCAGTTGATGTCAGATAGATAATTAAAGTATAGGGAGCAAGATTAGAATGACCACTGGAGGACACTGAGAATTGAGAGTGACTAAGAGGAATGGCATGGCAACCCACTCCAGTATTCTTGCCTGAAGAATCCCCATGGACAGAGGAACCTGGTGGGCTATAGTCTGTGGGGTTAGAAAGAGTCAGACACAACTGAGTGACTAAGCTCAGCACAGTACAAGAGGAAGGGGAGATTGAGATGGCCAGGAATAGTTCAAGTGGTCACTTTTAAAATGTGAATAAAGGACTTCCCTGGTGGTTTGATGGTTGAGTCCCTTATTCCAATGTAGGAGGCATGAGTTCAATACCTGGTCAGGAAAGGAGACTTAAGGTCACCACAAGATGAACAGCCAGGAAAAAAAAAAAAGCAATAAGTTAATAAAATGAATAAAATGTGAATAAGAAATTCATAAAATAATAGATGTGAAGAAATTTATAAAGTGAAACATTTAATTTTATTAATAACCCAAGATATGAAACAGACACACAAAAGTTTTGGCCACTTATATTTGCAAAGGCTTGTTAATGCAATCAGTACTACCTTTAGATAAGCTATTCAAGGTGCCAAGTAGTTGGTCTTAACTTCTACTGTTAATAGATTTCTTTCTTAATTTTCTCAAAGGCAATTCAAAAGTACTTGTGGAACTTCAACACTGATTTTCTTTAGCTTCCAGGTCCTAAGTTTAGAAATGCATTCTAGAGGAAAAAAAGTTTGAGTTGCTGGTCAATAACAACCTAAATATCCAGCAATAAAGGAAAGTTTAAAAAGGTATAATCGCCTCAAAGGGGAACTGTTATGAAGTCAATAAAAATTAGACATGGCATAGATTAATTTCATAATAGTGTAAGGGGCATTCTGTAAGTTAAGAGGTACTTTGTGTGTTATTTATATAGAAATGTGATCAGAAGGAAAAGCACTAAATTGTCATTTGCAATTTGGTGTACTATTGCAACTGCACAATTTTTCTGTGCAATATTATAAGTGTCTGTTCTCCCCACATTTTGTTATTTTTTGTTTGTTTTCATGAGTTCTATAACAAACATGTTTTACTTTTTTAAAAATTGAGTTGTTTTGTGAACCTATTTGATATTTTAGTTTATAAACTGAAGTCATAATCAATATCGTTGTGTGATTCTTCAGTTTTCCAGCAATTCCCATTAGACCAAGTAGGAAATTAGGTCACCAGGAGTTTGTGTTAAAGTAAGATTATATGCAGTTTGGCAAAACAAGTTAGGAGAAGGGCAAAATCCTTAGGGAGTTGGGAAAGTGAGATTCCATGATATCTGGCCTGGATAGAAACAAAAGTTAAACGTCTTCACTTCAGTTCAGTCTCTCAGTCATGTCCAACTCTTTGCGATCCCATGGACTGCAGCACACCAGGCTTCCCTGTCCATCACCAACTTCCTGAGCTTGCTCAAACTCATTTCCATTGAGTCGGTGATGCCATCCAACCATCTCATCCTCTCTCGTCCCCTTCTCCATCAGCCTTTGATCTTTCCCAGCCTCAGGGTTTTTGCAAGGAGTCAGTTCTTCACATTAGGTGGCCAAAGTATTGGAGTTTCAGCTTCAGCATCAGTCCTTCCAATGAATATTCAGGACAGATTTCCTTTAGGTTTGACTGGCTGGATTTCCTTGCAATCCAAGGGACTCTCAAGAGTCTTCTCCAACACCACAGTTCAAAAGCATCAATCCTTTGGCGCTCAGCTTTCTTTATAGTCTTACTCTCACATCCACACATGACTACTGGAAACACCAAAGCTTTGACTAGACAGACTTTTGTTGACAAAGTAATGTCTCTGTTTTTAACATGCTGTGTAGGTTGGTCATAACTTTCCTTCCAAGGAGCAAGCATCTTTTAATTTCATGGCTGCAGTCACCATCTGCAGTGATTTTGGAGCCCCCCAAAATAAAGTCTGTCACTGTTTCCATTGTTTCCCCTTCTATTTGCCATAAGATGATGGGATCGTATGCCATGATTTTAAGTTTTCTCAATGTTGAGTTTTAAGCCAACTTTTCTGCTCTCCTCTTTCACTTTCCTCAAGAGGCGCCTTAGTTCTTCGGTTTCTGCCAAAAGGGTGTTGTCATCTGCATATCTGAGGTTACTGTTATTGATTAATGTCTTGGGAATGGGAAAAGAATACTGGGGATGGGTTGGGGAGAAAGAAAGAATTGAGGAACTGAGAATTCTAATGAAATATTTTTTCTTGAAATGGATTCTAGAAAACAGCAACATCCAGAGTGTGACTGTGGTGGCAGGATGGAAATAGGAGAGAAATAAATGTTGCTGCGATCATCAAAGATCTCAGGATGGAGTGCAGGGCACTTCATCCACAGGGTGCAAAGAACACAGTAAGGACTCCAAGTCCTCAGTGGACCCAAAAGGGCTCCCCAGAGAAGAGGGAAAGAGAGTGCAGCCATGGCTTGGGAAGCATACAGGTAGCAACAGAGAATTACAGAACTGCTTCCAAGTTTGAGGTTCTCAGAATGTTTCTTTTTTTAACTTAAAAAAAATCTTTGATTTTTACCATTTTTAATTATCATTACTCCTTAGAAAATGTGTTCAGATGTAACCAGTTTTCCCATGGTACCTTATGATTACTTAGCTTCTGAAGGGGAAGAGGTTATTGTATCAGTTAATTTACTTCCCAGCTATCATTGCAGTGATTAATGACTGACCGTTCAAAGAAGTGTGCTTTTAATTTTTTTTCTCATTAAAACCGTGTAAGGAATGTTGACAGCACCAATTGTACCTTAACAGGCATTTTAGGTTCAAGAATATTTGAGAACCAATCTGTGGATAGTTGCTCCAGTGAATAGATTTCAAATTATGTGAAATTGGTTTCATGTTAAAAGTGCAAGAGTTTGGCCTAAAAATATATTAATTTTATTAAATAGAGTTCCCTTTGGACAGAGCTAGATAAGGGTAAGGACGAAAGAGAAGACTGCCCTCATGCCTACCCTATGCCCTAGGCTAGTTCAAAGGAATTCTCTAAGGTTATGGCAATCTATGCACCCCAAGATCATAAATGGGGACACTGAAGTCAAAGGAGCATAGAGTGATTATAATTGATAGTACTTCTAGCTAGAGTTCCTGTCAACATATTCTCAAGGTAGAAGCTCTCTGCCCAAGATGCCTTCCTCACCAACATTCCTAGCTCCTCAGTGTTCCTACAGGGACTGTCTTGTTGCAACAAAGGAGCCTGGACTTCATACGCAATGGCTTAAGACCTCAAGAGCCAGGGAGCTGAAGTAGCCAGTCCTCCTAAAGGCTGGGCTCAGAACTGGAGCAACATCATATATATACACCATATTATATTGGCCAGATGAGTCATAAGCATCCCAGATTCAAGAAGGGGAATAAACATGGTACAGAGCGGGAAGGAACTATTGACAGCAGCCATACTTCTGGGCACATTTACACAAACGGTTGGTGGGCAGATGGGGGCTGTGTCATAAGGGTATAGAGAAGAGCTGTTCTTAGAAAATTGAGGAAGAGGTTAGAAAATTACTTGGAAAGATGGACAATATGATAGAAACAAACATTAACTCTGAGATGAGGACATAAACGGAGAAGGCAGTGGCACCCCACTCCAGCACTCTTGCCTGGAAAATCCCATGGACGGAGGAGCCTGGTGGGCTGCAGTCCATGGGGTCGCTAAGAGTCGGGCACGATTGAGCGACTTCACTTTCGCTTTTCACTTTCATGCATTGGAGAAGGAAATGGCAACCCACTCCAGTATTCTTGCCTGGAGAATCCCAGGGACGGGGGAGCCTGGTGGGCTGCCATCTATGGGGTTGCACAGAGTCGGACACGGCTGAAGCGACTTAGCAGCAGCAGCAGCAGAAGACATAAAAATGATTAGACACGAGAGTGTTATGAACTGAATTGTGCTCTCCAAAACTCCCTTCCAATTTATACATTGAAGTCCTAAGACCCAGTGCTTCAGAATATGAATGTATTTGTGGATAGGATCTTTAAAGAAGTAATTAAAGTAAAATAAGAACTTACAGGTGAGCCTAATCCAATATTACTGGTGTTCTTTTAAGAAGAGGAAATTAAGACATAGAAGTCACAGGCCAAGGAAAGAACATGAGAGGACACAGATAAAAGGGAGCTACAGACAAGGTAACAAGAGAGGTCTCAGAGGAACCCACACTAACAGACACCTTGACTTTGGACTTGGAGCCTTCAGAACTGTGAGAAAATAAATTTCTGTTGTTGAAGACATCCAGTGTGGTACTTTGTGATGGCAGTCTTAGCATTCAGTATCAGTAATATAATCAGTATCCTCAGAACACTTAACTCCACTGGAGGTATAGACAAATATATAAACATTTCTAATATCTACAACAGGGGTAGACACATGATGCTGTGGGAGCATATGAAATAGGCATTGCATTTTCTTAGTTTATATTTTGTACAATACCATAATGTCTCTGAACAACAATGAATGTCTCATTGTTTTTTATGACACTAAAATGAGAGTTTCTACATAAAACAATGAAACATAATAGATACCCAACACATATTAGCTCTTTAGAGACTTCCTTTATGCCTATTGTATATACACACTGTGCTGTGCTTAGTCAATCAGTCATGTCCGACTTTTTTCGACACCATGTACTATAGCCCAACAGACTCTTCTGTCCATGGGGATTCTCCAGACAAGAATACTGGAGTGTGTTGCCATGCTCTAAACTGGGGATTGAACCCAGGTCTCCTGCATTGCAGGCAGATTCTTTACCATTTGAGCCACGAGGGAGTCTTTCTACCCATGAAAGGAAAAAAAAAAAAAAATGTAGAAAGCAAAAGTGGAAGAGTCTTAAAAAAAAGTTCCATTGACCCTACCTACTGGTTGCACACCCAGGGTGTGATGACCTGGCCTTGGAGCTGTGGCTCATGTAGGAGAAACCTGTCACAGCTAAATGGCTGCTGGTTCTGAAGTTCCATGAAGCTGATGATATCCTTAAAAACATTCCGGATTAGCTCATTCTGCTCAAGTTAAAAAAGCATCTTCTCAAGATTAAACTATGAGAGCAAAGATTAGTAAATAGACTTTTTCTCATTATTTGTAAATAATATGAAAATATAATATTTAAATAGTTCTAATGGCTACTTAAAGAATCTGTTTCATCAAAGTTTATAAAGGAGGAAAGGTTTATTGAATGGAGTTCATGCTGAAGGGAATTTATCTTTTGGGAAATATTTCTGGAAATGGTCTATCTAAAGATCAATTATCAATGCATATCATTCATCAGAGAGAAGTTATTTATACTTTTAATTTATTGTTTTAATTAAGCATTGTTTCTTAATAGTACTTATGACTCAGGGCAGATAAGCGGGGGTATAGGTTATAAGTACATAAAATTTGAAACTAGGTTCAATGACTCCTTGTAGAAACACAAACTAAGGGTCACGTCCAAAAAGATATAAAACAAATGCTTTGGTAGTCAGTGTTTACAAAAATTATGCTAGGAATAAAAATGTCCTTGCATATTCTCTAAATTTTGTGGGCTTGCTCCAGCAATCACTGTAAGCAAATGAAGAACGCAAACACAGAACCACTAAACACCATTTTAGGGCCCCTTCAGACAATCCTATTCTGAGAAAATTCGAGGAATTTGAAAGAATTCTATAAAAGTTCCTCTAATACACTTTTGACACAAGAAAAACCTTACTTGTACTTGTACTGGCTTCTCTCACCCCTACCTGGTCAATAAATGACCCCTCAGAGGGAATTTAGAATGGTTGTTTATCTACAAGGCCCACACTTTTTATGAAGTGAAGATGAATTCCTTTTAAAAGGCAAGACAGATTGCAGCGCCTACTCAGGTGGGGTCTCACGGCAGCTTTTTCAGAAGGCAGCTGAGGAGGCATGCACTTTGGACTGGGTCAGTGGGAGGACATTTGGCTGATGTATTTTCTCACTCCTTCTGCCCCTGCCTGCATTCCCCATTTAATGTGTTCCTTCTCACTTGCTGCTTTTAGCCATTCTAGCATGGCTCCTCCCTCTGAACCACATTCTACACCATCAACTACGGTCTCAGAAAGTTCAGTGGTGGGACAGATAAAGCCCATGTTCTTAATGTATACCAGAGTCTGGGAATTATACTTTAGTTACCAAACTCCTCTCCTCCACTTGAAACAGAAAGTTTCAAGTGCTGTTTTCTTGGTGTCACTTTGCATGATGTGTCCTGCACAGTGACAGTTTAGGTGTTAATTGCTCTGCATGTGAGAGTCAGCTATAGTTGCCTTCTTGGACAATGCAACTGCTGCTGCTGCTGCTAAGTCGCTTCAGTCGTGTCCGACTCTGTGCGAGCAGCCCACCAAGCTCCTCTGTCCATGGGATTTTCCAGGCAAGAGTACTGGAGTGGGTTGCCACTGCCTTCTGTGACATGGTGCTACAGAAAGTATTAAATGGAAAAAATTCACAGAATCTATTAAAGATAAAAATACCCTATGATCCAGCAATTCCACTTCTAGGTATATACCCAACAGAAATATGTACATATTTTCAAGAAAAGACATGTACAAGATTACTCACAGTAGCCAAAAACTGGAAACAACCCAAACGTCCATCAACAAGACAATGGCTAAATAACTGAACTGAATTAACACAGCAGAATACTACACAGCAACAAGAATGAACCTACTACACTTACAGTAACCTGAATGAATCTCCTTATGAGGGACAAAAGATGCCAGACTAGTATATACACTGGAAAGATTCTACTTCTATGAAGTTAAATATCAAGAATTCCTTGGAGTTCTTGATGGCAAAAAACAGAAAATGATTTTGGTTAATATAAAAGGAAATGGGGGCACTTCCCTGGGGGTCCAGTGGCTAAGACTCCTTTGTTCTGAATGCAGGGAACCCAGGTCCAATCCTTGATCAGGGAACTAGATCTCACATATTGCAACTTTAAAGATCCCACGTGCCACAACTAAGAACTGGCTCAGCCAAAATAAATTTTTTAAAAAAGGAAAAAAGAAAGTAGGATTTTAAAGAAAGATAGAGGATAGAGCAGGGCTACCCTGGTGAGTGGCTTAGCGGTAAAGAATTGGCCTGCAAGGTAGGAGCCTTAGGAGATGCAGATTCAATCCCTGGATTGGGAAGATTCCCCGGAGGAGGAAATGGCAACCCACTCCAGTATTCTTGCCTGGAGAATCACACAGACAGAGGAGCCTGAAGGGCTACAGTCCATGGGGTCATAAAGAGTTGGACATGATTGAGCAACTGAGCATGCATAGGATAGATCATAGAATCAATTTTAGGGCAAGAGGACCAAGCTTGTGAAAAGGACATAATTCAAAAGAGACCAGGCAGAGAACATGGCCCAGGTCTCGTCAGAAAGAAAGTCTAGTCTATATATAACCCTAGCTACATATGTCCTGCTTCTGTTTCCATGAGTACTTCTAAGTGTCCCTCTGTTCCTGCATCACTTGATCAGGATTCCAAGTACTAAACAAGAGGATCTATTAAATAATAGGCTGACCTTTGTTCACATGCTACTAGCTTCCATGAATCAATGAGAGGATATAACCATCTACTTTATTTTCTATTTTGGAAGATGGAGAATACCCTCAACATAAGAAGGAGGTTCAGATGCTCGGTAGACAAATATTAATAATAAAATTTCAGCAAAGGCCCTTTTATAAGTTCAGAAAATTGTGTTAATATTTCTAATAACACAAAAATGTTTAGCTGTCTTTGACATGGTCTTCTCACGAATGGCACTACTATGCCAAAAAAATGTTTTCCACTATATTTATGTATACCAATTAAAGTCATCATCATTTACTTACAATTTCATTCAAGATGGAGTATCAAACAGTATTTATTATAATTTTACCCCAGAGGTTCTATGGGTAAATTTTCACTTATCGAGTAACTACTATATTCCAGGCACTGGTCTAGGTAAATTATGTGCAGCATCACCAATTAAAGTCATCATCATTTACTTACAATTTCATTCAAGATGGAGTATCAAACAGTATTTATTATAATTTTACCCCAGAGGTTCTATGGGTAAATTTTCACTTATCGAGTAACTACTATATTCCAGGCACTGGTCTAGGTAAATTATGTGCAGCATCCTAGTTCATCCCCATAGAAAGTGAAAGTGTTAGTAGCTCAGTCGTGTCTGACTCTTTGTGACCCCACTGACTGTAGCCCAATAGACTCCTCTGTCCACGGAATTCTCCATTAGAGAATACTGGAGTAGGTTGCCATCCCTTTCTCCAGGGGATCCTCCCAACCTAGGGATCGAACCTGAGTCTCCTGCACTGGGGACAGATTCCTTACTGTCTGAGCCTTTAGCAAAGTGAACTCCCAAAGCACCTAGAAAGTTTGGAAGGACTTTGCAAACTCAGTATCATTTGTGAAGAAAATGAGATTCAGAAAGGTACATCATGGTCTCAAAGTCACCAAGCTGTTTATATGCAGAGGCAGGACTAGAATCTAAGATTTCCTTTCTGAAAATATGTATTTGGTTACCATAATCATGGATTCTCTATGGGCTGCACCCCACAGACCTACAAGCCTTGTGCCTGCCCAGCTTCAGGACTGAGGAAAGAGGCCAAAGTAAGCAACAGAGACATTAATGGTTTATTGAATCAGGGGAGCTCACACATCTGAAACAAGGCCCTGGAGTGATACTCCACAATGTAAGGTGATGGCAGGCAGGACATGGCACCAAGTCTGCTCTAGGGGAAGAGAAAATTGCTAGTTATAGGGGGAATTGACATCAAATTAGCTCATTGGTTACTAGAGAAACTAGCAGAGGGGCACACCCCTCATCACCTTTATTAAGAACAATCACTAGCTGGGATGAGGGACAGTATGTAGGAAAGTCAGTCATCTGAGTAGGGTGTAGGTGAAACAGACATTGGTTGAACAGGAGATGTACAGAGAGCAAGAGAACAGCCATCTTGAGTGGACTGAATATACACACAGCCTGGCTGGTTTTTTAAACTTAAAAAATCTATAATAATGATATATATATATATATATATATATATCTTTGGAATATATGTGTACAATAAAATAATTATAATTTTTTAATAAAAACCTTGGAAATGATAAGTGCAACAAGGGTGTCTCTTCCTTTGCTAATGAGGTGACTTTGGATCTCACTCAAGCTGGTTGTCAGGAGAACCAACCATACAATTAGAAAATTCAGTCTTTCAGTCCTACCCTCCCACTTCTGGGGAGGGGAGAGGGGCTGGAAGTTAAATCAATCTACAATGGCAAATTATTTAATCAACCATGACTATGCAATGAAGCCTTTCAGTTCAGTTCAGTTCAGTCCAGTCATGTCCGACTCTTTGTGACCCATGGACTGCAGCACACTAGGCTTCCCTGTCCATCACCAACTCCCATAGTTTACTCAAACTCATGTCCATTGAGTCCCTGATGCCATCCAACCATCTCATCCTCTGTTGTCCCCTTCTCCTCCCGCCTTCAATCATTCCCAGCATCAGAGTTTTTTCAAATGAGTCAGTTCTTCCCATCAGGCGGCCAAAGTATTGGAGTTTCAGCTTTAGCATCAGTCCTTCCAATGAATATTCAGGACAGATTTCCTTTAGGAGGAACTGGTTGGTTCTCCTTGCAGTCCAAGGGACTCTCAAGAGTCTTCTCCAACACCACAGTTCAAAAACATCAATTCTTTGGCACTCAGCTTTCTTTATGGTCCAACTCTCACATCCATACATGACCACTGGAAAAATCAAAGCTTTGACTAGATGGACCTTTGTTGGCAAAGTTATGTCTCTGGTTTTTAATATGCTGTCTAGGTTGGTCATAACTTTCCTTCCAAGGAATAAGCGTTTTTTAATTGCATGGCTGCATTTACCATCTGCAGTGACTTTGGAGACCCTCAAAATAAAGTCTGTCACTGTTTCCATTGTTTCAACATCTATTTCCCATGAAGTGATGGGACTGGATGCCTTGATGTTAGTTTTCTGAATGTTGAGTTTTAAGCCAACTTTTTCACTCTCCTCTTTCACTTTCATCAAGAGGCTCTCTAGTTCTTCACTTTCCGCCATAAGAGTGGTGTCATCTGTATATCTGAGCTTATTGATATTTCTCCCAGAAATCTTGATTTCAGCTTGTGCTTCACCCAGTCCAGCATTTCTCATGATGTACTCTGCATATAAGTTAAATAAGCAGGGTGATAATATACAGCCTTGACATACTCCTTTCCTGATTTGGAACAAGTCTATTGTTCCATGTCCAATTCTAACTGTTGCTTCTTGAGCTGCATACAGATTTCTCAGGAGGCAGGTCAGGTGGTCTAGTATTTCCATCTCTTTCAGAATTCTCCACAGTTTGTGGTGATCCACACAAAGGCTTTGGCATAGTCAATAAAGCTGAAATAGATGTTTTTCTGGAACTCTTGTGCTTTTTTGATGGTCCAATGGATGTTGGCAATTTGATCTCTGGTTCCTTTGCCTTCTCTAAGTTCAGTTTGAACATCTGGAGGTTTGATTCACATACCATTGAAGCCTGGCTTGGAGAATTTTAAGCATTACTTTGCTAACATGGGAGATGAGTGCAATTGTGTGGTAGTTTGAGCTTTCTTTGGCATTGCCTTTCTTTGGAATGGGAATGAAAAGTGACCTTTTCTGGTCCTCTCCCACTGTTGGGTTTTCCAAAATTGCTGGCATATTGAGTGCAGCACTTTCATAGCATCATCTTTTAGGATTTGTAGTAGCTCAACTGGAATTCCATCACCTCCACTAGCTTTGTTCCTAGTGATGCTTCCTAAGACACATTTGAGTTTGCATTCCAGGATGTCTGGCTGTAGGTTAGTGATCATACCATTGTGATTATCTGGGTTATGAAGATCTTTTTTGTATAGTCCTTCTGTGTATTCTTGCCACCTCTTCCTAGTATCTTTTGTTAGGTCCATACCATTTCTATCCTTTATCGAGCCCATCTTTGCATGAAATGTTCCCTTGGTATCTCTAATTTTCTTGAAGAAAATTTCCAGTCTTACCCATTCAATTGTTTTCCTCTATTTCTTTACACATAAATAAAGCCTTTATAAACACCCAAAATGGAACTTCCCCAGTGACTCAGTGGTAAAGAATCTGCCTGCTAATGCAGGCGTGGGTTCAACCCCTGAGTCAGGAAGATCTTCTGGAGAAGGAAATGGCAACCCACTCTAGTATTCTGTATTCTTGAATGGGTAATCTCATGGGCAGAGGAGCCTGGAGGGCCAGAGTACACGGGTCGCAAAGTGTCAGACATGACTGAGTAACTGAACAACTACGACAGCAAAACACTCAAAAGGATTGTGTTTAGAGAGTTTCTGGTTTGGTAAACACGTGGAGATTTAGAGAGAGTGGCACCCTTTGAGAGAGTATGGAGGCTCCCTTCACCATGCATTGCCCTACACATCTCATTCATGTGGATTTTTATCTGTATCCTATATTATATCCTTTCATAATAAACCAGTAATCTAGTAAGTGAGTTCTGTGAAATGCTCTAGTAAATTAACCCTAAGAGGGGGAACCCCTGATTCATAGCTGATCAGTCAGAAGTACAGCCCCAAAATATGGACTTGGGGTTGAAGTAGGAGAAGGGTTAGGCTAAGACTTGTGGCATCTGATGCTGCTGCTAGGTATACAGTGTCAGAGTTGAACTCACGGACTTCCTGCAGATGTCTAAGAATTGCTTGTTCTCCTTGCCAGAACACTCATTTAAAATTGCTCCAGACTTCCACTCATAAGTGAAAAGTGGTTTGAAAAGATAGACCCTTCATTGTGTTGCTGAAAAATAGAACAGAACCTACGGTGCTCTAAGAAAGAAAAAGTGGAGCAGGAGATTGTCAGTGTGATTTTACATTTAACATTCTTCACTGGGAACCAGAGCAAAGTAGAAAGGCATCTGTCATCAAATGTTGCAAAGGCCACTGCCCTAGTTAAACCACTGTGAACTGGGGCACTTGAGTCTCAGTAATTCAGGGCTTTTATTTTCAGCACATGTCCCCATTCATTCCTGTAGAAATGAAGGGCATCTCTTGACTCCAAATGTGCCATTTAACTTTTACACATAACCTGCAACTTTCATTCAAGAGTAAAAACAGAAAAGTGGAAAATGTTACATTCTCAGATAAAATAAATTGAAAGCATTTGAGCAAAAGGGAAAACGTTTTTCAGGGTTTATTCCACCAAAATAAAGTGGGTTCCTCCCTGTAGCTCAGATGGTAAAGAATCTGCCTGCAATGTAGGAGACCCAGGTTTGATCTCTGGGTGGGGAAGATTCCCTGGAGAAGGGAATGGCAACCCACTTCAGTATTTTTACCTGGAGAATTCCATAGACAGAGGAGCCTGGAGGGGCTACAGTCCATGGGATCACAGAGTTGGACAAGACTGAGCGACTAACACTTACTTATTCAACCAAAAACATGTATTTCTAGTTGTGTACCCTAAGTGCCTTTCACTTTATCATTTGTTCTCTAACGCATCCTACTGACCGTAAACAGCACTATTAACAAAGGAAAATATCTCCAATCCATACAAATCCATATAATGCAAACCCTACTTGGAATGAGAGGAAAGCCCTATACTTCATGAGATTTTTTTTATTCAAATGCCAACTAGGTCTGACTCTGCATAGCTTATTTCAACTAGAGTTCAGAAATGAATCCAGGAGTCATGAAGGTGTCACTTTATTCCTGTTAGACACTCTGGATTCTTCTTTTATCTTATTATTTTATTATTATTCCCTAGCAGGTAAGGTCTTTGTCTCTTTCTAGTAGTGGCTAAGGTCAAGGGAAAGGATGATCTGAGTAGAAGTAGTAGACATGTTGACGCTCATGGGAAAATGCAAAGCAGTTTTTGCTCAGTAACAGGAGGGTTATGTGGTGGCTATGGACACTGCAATTCTGATTCAAATCCTGGTTATCGACTAAGTAATCTTGGGCAAGTTATTTGGCCTATCTGTAACTAGTAGCCTCATCTGTAAAACAGAGGTGATAATAAGAAAACTTCATGGAGTTATAGTGAGCATTAAGGGAGTTAATAATGTAAAGCTTCTAGGTCAACCCACAGTAAATCTTCAGTAAATAACAAAACTATAAAAATTTTGCACATGCATTTTCTCATGTATCATTTTTTCAAAATAGTTTCATGGAGTTGCCTAGTATTCAACCATAGAGATGAACAAAACCTGATTTAACTTATTGCCTATTGTAACATATTTTTTGATTGTTTCAATTTTTCACCATTACACATTTGTTTTTCAGATTAACATTAAAGTCATAGCTAGTTTCCAAGAAAAATACTCCTTGAATTTTTTAAATTGGAATTATATTAAGCCTATACATTTATTTGGAGGACATTATTTTACAAAGTCCAGTTTTCTCAGCCTGGGATATAGGATATCTGTCAACATATCTGATCTTTTTAAAAAGTGAACCTATAATTTTTAAAAAATTAAAATACTTTCTAAAAGGTAAAAAATTAAATCTGTAATATAAATATACCTCTAAGAAATTGGTAGGATAATACTATAGAAAAATTATTATCATAAATAGCATTTTTGCTTCATCTCCCTTAAACAAACAGTGAGTAAGACCAATTGAGTCCAAGTAGAAAAAGCAAGAACTTAAGGAAACACCATGATTCGTTAACAGATTCATTTATTAGTTATAAAGTACAGAAGCTTAACACCACAGCACTGCCTTCTCCACTACATGTTCCTCCTTAGTATCCTTCTCATAATTCTGTAATTATCTTGTTTATTCATTGCTTACTTTTTTATTGTCTATTTTTTCCCCACTCCCAATGCAATTTCTATTCAGGCTGCAGCCATTTTTTTCTCCTTTACTACAATGATCAACACCCACTGTAGAGGTAGAAAATTTTTTCTTCCTTCCCTTTTAGGTTCTTTATCTGGCCAAATAATTAAGTTAACATAAGATAGATTAACAGGAGAAAACAAATTTAATTTCATTCATATAGAAGCCCCAAAGATACAAGACTCAAAAGCAAGTTGAGCAACTGAGGCTTACATGCCATCCTGAGCTAAGGAATGGGATAGAGGTCTGGAGCTTCAAAGGGGAGAGGGGTAATTCACAGGACAATCACAGGAGCAGATGTTTGGTAATTATGTATGTGCCCTGCCATATGCACAGGTCTTTCACACATTCACGCATCACACGCTCCCCCTTGTCATTGTCTCCTTTCCCCTCCACACCCAGCCCCTCCGCCTGTACAATCAGTGTTTTCCTATTGACCTATCATTAGCACAAAAGCATCTTTCAGTGTCTCTTATCTTAAAATAAAAATTCTTTAATTCAACATCACTCTCCAATGATGGCCCAGTTCTCTGACTTTTAAAGGGGGAATGTTGTGCTTATATAAATATACACATATGTATACACACAAATGCATAGATATATACATGTATCTTTAAAGATGCATGTAGGTTGATAGATCTGATGATGGGAAGCTGTAATTTTCTTCTAGATGTTTCTTTTTTTCAATAAAATAAGAAAAGTCATCAACTAACAGAAAAGAGTATTAGAGATCTGAATAGTGAAGAAATTGTTGTTGTTACTGTTTAGTCGCTAAGTTATGTCTGACTCCTTCAATCCCATGGGCTATAGCCTGACAGGCTCCTCTCAGGGGATTTCCAAAGCAAGACTATTGAAGTGAGTTGCTACTTGCTTTTCCAGGGGATCTTCCCAATCCAAGGATTGAACCTACATCTCCTGCACTGCAGGCAGATTCTTTACCACTGAGGCACCAGGAAAGCCCTAGTGGAGAAATTGTTTGAAACAATTATCTCAGAAAGTCAAAAAGTAAATTTAGTAGGGTAATACAGTAGGATTTGAAAGGTAGTACAGAGCAGCCATTTAAGATGTGGTACTATAATGAAGGAGAAACAAGTAGGATTTCTTTCATTCACATTCATCTATTCAGGGAGCAAATGGCAAGCTTACTGAGGACATACATGTTCAAGGAAGAAATTATAGTAATGAACCATGGTGTCTAAACTAAGAAGGAAATGAGGGCTTCAAATTGGTGAATGAACGCATTGTTCAGATGGAACCAAACAGCAGTTGGGGAAGTAAATGAACAGAGAGACAGGAGATTCAGTTCTCAGGTGAATAAAACTCTAAATAATCCTCCCCTGCAATTCTCCAAAGGTCCTGCACAGTGTGACACTAACCACTTGTACACAGCTTGAAATGTCATGAAGTTTTCTCAAAAGGCTCAGTGTAGATTTCCTCTACCCAGTCAGCATATGATTTTACTTACTTACAATTTCTCAGAAATGCATCCATTAAGAAAAATAGAGTCCATCAGTACAACAACTATATATCCTTTTATTTTAAAGTATTTTAAATTGTTTTAATGCATCAACCAAAAAGCAAATCATCATTCAAACCAAGCAACCTATTAAAGTCCCATCCTTAAGTGCTGTTTTATCTCTCTGCTTATTATTCTCTTAACAGCGATAAAAACAGAAATCATAGGACCAAATGTGAATGCTAAACCATTTCCAAGATAACCTGAACATTGGCAAACAAATAGAATCTGTAATGCCATCTTGAACACTCTTCAGAAAACTGTTAAGAGGGCAAAGAGTCCATAAAGTAAGGCACAAGGATAGGCAATGAGAAGCTGCTGTCCTTCCATGGCCAAAGCTGACATGAAGATTTTGGAGGCTGAGAGACTACACCAGCCAATGATGACCAGTGCTGACACAGTTCCCAAGGTGCCCCTACAGCAGAGACCAAAGAGATGGTTATCTTACACCAGGAGAGAAAGAAGTTATTGAATCACACTGCCTCTAAAATGTCCTTGGTATATTTCCTCCATTTGTAAAATGAGGGTGAGGGGTCACAGGAACTAAAGGCCTTGGCCAGTTAGAATTTTGAGTCAAGTTCACCATTAGAAGCTAAATATTTCATAGATAGGTAAAAACTGAGATTACTGGAAATAGGATTGACCTGCAGTCACTTTCATAAGTCAAAATTGCAATTACTAAAATTATTTTATATAAACTATGTGTAGAGACTTCTTTTATAACTACAAATTTCTATTTCCTGCTTTCTTCCTAAATTTACTCACTGTATGAGCAGAAAAATGACTGGACTTGAATTCCAGTGGAGTTCCCATCCCCCAGTGCTCCAGGGCCATGTCCTGGGGTTTGCCTGAGACAGCAAAGCCTGACACAGCTCAGGGAGGGAGCAGATGGAGCAGGAAGGCACAGATGTGTGTGGCCTCCCAACTCATTGCTGAAGATCCCTTTGGTTGACGTGGGTGTAGATTTTTATAATATTGAAATGGATTTGTTCAAACTGGTATCTTCAAAAAGTAACTGTGGAGGCAATTGGTTCTTTAGGAAGAAAGGAGAATGAAGTGACTTGACAAAAATTGCAAGTAAGATGGGCATTAAGTCAAGAGCTGCCAACTCCCAGCATATTGTTCTGTTTGCCATCAAACTACACTGCCTCACTTGATCTGGTTCAATCTGAAATTGAGAATTGTGCTTATTATTTGTGAGAATGACAGAAATACCTACTCTTAATAGTTGAACCAAAGCAAAACAAGTGAAAAAGTACACTGTGTAGTTTGCAATGGCTTAGATTATAAATAAACCAAACATATTTTAAAGCACTCTAATAAATATTATGTCTATTGGCTTAATTAATGCTGTTAGAATTAAAATTTAGAGGATTCAATTTACCAGTTTTTGTGAACAAAAATGTGAGATTATATATGATTCATTTGAACGTTATAGTGATATGCCCAAAAAGGTAATTTCAGTTTCATGGTCTTTAGGGATCAGTTAGTTGTTCCTTATTAATAAAACTTAATGGATTCTTAAATCATCCTATACATTTTAGAATGAAAGTCTAATGAAAAATATCAGACTACTGATGATTCTCAAAATTTAAGTTGTAGTTTTTATTTTGTTCTTCTAATAATCTGGAGTGATTTAAGATGCCCCAAAGCTCAACTTTGCTAGAAATAATGTCTAAAACATTTAAAAAATTTCAAATGGCAGATTATTATAGTATTTTTTGGCAAAAGCATCTGACAAAATAGAAATTGTAAAACTGAACTCTGTAGTAACATGTCAAACATCCGTACCAAACAACATAGTAAACAGAAGAGCTAGTTAAAGAAGATGATATGCAAAAGTCAGGGACAAGGCTCAGTAAATATACACTTAACGCACATTGTGGGCTTTGCTGGTGGCTCAGGCGCTAAAGAATCTGCCCGCAATGCAGGAGACCTGGGTTCTATCCCTGGGTTGGGAAGACACCTTGGAGAAGGGAATGGTTAACCATTCCAGTATTCTGGTCTGGAGAATTTCATGGACAGAGGAGCCTGGCAGGCTACAGTCCATGGAATCACAAAGAATTGGACACGACTGAGTGACATTCATTCACTTTTCACCTTGTACTTACACATTCAAGGTTTCCATTTGCCATTGTATTCCTTTTTTAAGTATTGAGTACTCACTGGTAAAGTAAGGGTTTGCTCTATGTTATTCTGAAGACTGTTACTTCCAACAAACTTAGGGTTACCAGGGGGTAAAGAGTGGGAGGTACAAATTAGAAGACTGTGAATGGCATATACACACCATTACATATAAAGTAGATAACTAATAAGAACCTACTGTACAGTACAGGGAACTCTGCTCTGTAGAGGGAAATCTTTCCCCCTTCCCTGGGAAGGGAAGCCCACAGTGTGAGCTAGAGGTATATTTATTGAGATATATTTAATGCCCTGTACTAGCCCATATGGGAAAAGAATGCAAAAAATAGTGGATATATATACAACAGATTCACTTTGCTGTACAACTGAAACTAACACAACATTGTAAGTCAATGTTGTATCCTACAATAATTTTTTTTAAAGACTGTTGTTTTCAAAATGAAACCATATTAAAACAGAAAAGCACTTCTATCTATACAATTCTCAATAATGTTATAAAGAAAGTATCTGAGATTATATCTAAACAAAAATATTAGTCTTTCTAAAATGTTTATCTGGCATTGACAACGTCTGTATGTAAAAACCTATCCAATATAGTGTTAATAACCTAAAACTTGGATCATCCAAGAAAAAAATGTGAATTGTGTCTATATGGAAAAATGAGCACTGGTGGCACATGTTTATTTCTAATTGTGTTTGGAGCATGGGAGGTGACAAAGAACTATGGAATTATTTGCTCTCCCCAGCCCAAAGTGGTAGTGCTCTGTATATGCCCTAGGAAAGTGCCCAGCAGAAGAATATTCACTGAATCCTTATGCGTATTTTTGAATTACAAATACTAATTGCCCAGGAAGTAAAAAAGAAAAAAAAATATTGACTGAGTGTATATGCTATGAAGTTCTCTAGCATCAATATCCTCACCAGGGTTCCTGGAAATTCTGCACTACAAGGAGCCCAGCTGAGAAAGAACAGTTGCTTCCCTCCTAGAAGGCAGAATGCCTGGGAGCTGAAGCAATTTGTCAGGGTTCACCAGGCACTTACTCTTCCTAATTCAAACAAGTGAATTTTCTGTAGTTGGTTATATTACCCATGGCAATAGTTCATATTGAAGAATGTGACTGCGAACGAAGTACCAACTTTAAAGATAACTTGGTTTAATTTATTTTTTAAATCATTGAAATAGAAACAGCACCTGAGCCAAAACTGACCTACTTTCCCGAAACTGTATGTAGCTTTTAATAGCCAGTTTCCCCAATCTTCCTACTAAAATGATCAGAAAGAGGTTAACTGTTGCACTGATGCGGCAAGCTTCAGCGATGTTTGTGCATGTGGGGTCAATTAGTAACACAGACACTTACTGCAGGGAAAAGAAGATGGCGCAGCTGGAGAGGATGAGCATGGGGAGCAGGCAGTAACCCAGCACACTCGCCACGCAGCCATAGGACACTCCTGAAGAGCCCATCAAGTTCAGTAAGGCATGAAGACCTAGGCAGCCAACGGCACTCATGCCGTACACATAACCAAACTGGACTTTTCCTGCCTGAAACAACGGGGAGAAAACAGTTTGGATACACAATGAACATCAAGAAGAAATCAGATTGTCAACAAAGCAGAGAATACTTTCGAATCATTCAGCTCAATGTTGTTCATGTCTTTGGAGTATAAGCATCAGGAGACTGGGAGCGCTAAAGAAAACACTGATTGTAATATGGATTCAGGTCTTGAAAACAATCCCCTCCTCTATACATGGGATGGCACAAACATGCTTATATCCCCAGAATGATATTTTTATTATAGATTGCCTGTTGGGGTACTAGGCATAGATGAGGATATATTTTCTTCCCATATTTGTTGAACAAATAAATGAATAAAAAAAATTCTGATTTAGTCTTGGAGATTTATAAGACATAATAGTAATATTAGCAAACATCTGTTGCATTTACTATCTTAGGTCCTATTCTAGAGATTCCACATAAATTAATTTATTTAATCCACACAATATAATGAGTAGGTATCATTGTTGTACCCATTATACACAGTAAGAAACTGAGGTGCAAAGAGATTATGGGACTTGCCTAAAATAAAATAATGCTAGGCAGTAAGGCTTGGCTTGAACCCAGGCAGTCTGGCTCTACAATTTAGGCCCTTAATACCTGCAGAAGCTCTAACAAGTGACAAAACAAGGGGACCCAGGTGGCACAGTAGTAAAGAAAATGAAAGTGAAAGTCGCTCAGTCGTCTCTGACTTTTTGTGACCCCATGGATATACTTTCCATGGAATTCTCCAGGCCAGAATACTGGAGTGGGAAGCCATTCCCTTCTCCAGAGAATCTTTCCAACCCAAGAACAGAACCCAGGTCTCCTGCATTGTAGGTGGATTCTTTATCAGCTGAGCCACAAATCCATCTTCCAATGCAGGAGATGTAGGACACATGAGTTCGATCTCTGGGTCAGAGAGATTCCCTGAAAGAGGAAATGGCAACCCACTCCAGTATTCTTGCTGGGAAAAACCCCATGGACAGAGGAGCCTGGCTGCTATAGTCTGTGGCGTCCCAAAGAGGTGGACACAACTGAGAATGCACACACATGCAAGCTAGCATATCCCAAACTTATGTGACCAGAGAATCCTATGTTTTCATAATGCCTATTACCAGCTTAACTAAACAGACTTTATGAAAAACTGATTTACATAAAACAAGCAATAGTGAATCATAAAGGCATTGTTAAAGGAAGTCAGACTGAAGTATTCAGGATAGACCACCGATCTGAGGATTCATCAGATAGCCGTCACCCACACAATAGTGGAGAATTGTTGCTGAAGCAGCTCCATTAAACTCATCCAGGGAAAGTCACAAACTATTGTTGCTTCAACAGAAGATATTTTAATGTTTGCTATCTGAGGATGCCAAATCTCCAGTAAAAAATGCATGTCATTTTTATATATACATTAAGCTGGTTAGAAATTCCAGATTCTAGACTGAATAGTCTGACTGATTTTCAGGGAAATTATACAAAACCAACAAAACTGATTCACAGAGAGAGAGCTTTTTAGCTGTCATTTTTTCTTTTGCATAGCTGTTATTCATGAAGTCCTTATATCTTACAGAATAAAGAGATATTTATTTTGTAGTCAATTAATGGAGAATATCATGACCATTTTATTGTTCAAAACTGTCAAGCTATTTTGAATGTTTCTTCCTCTGCAGTTAGGGAAGTTGATCACTACTAAATTGTTTCACAAAATGTCCCTGGGCTATGCTGCAGAATTCTCTCCTGCATTAGCCATAATAAGTCTTTCTGGCTATTTTGTGAAGTAATGCTGATAATGCTAATGGGTATGCTAAAAGAAACACATCAGTTGTGTACTGCACTATTGGGTGAGTTTGTTCCACTTGGAAAATAGTGTCAATTTCAAATAACTTTCATGTATTAGAGTAACATTTTACTTGACGTTTAACTGGATGGGATAATTCAGAGGTACAAATAGTTGTAATGGTGACACACAACTTCCCTACACTCAAAGGACACATAGCTGGCTCGTGACCCTAACCAGTTTTGTGAATGGGGTAAACAAAGGGTGGATTAAATTAATTTGGTAGTAAAATTGTCCTTTTTCATATCAGTTACTGACTTCTCTATCTCTTTCTCTTGTTAGATTATCCAGTTTGAGGCTTAATTCCATTTGGCAGGGGCCATTCTCATTTTTTAATTTGTTTTAAATTCTAATAAGGGTTTGTAATTGAAGTGGAAAATAAATGTTCAATTTCTTTTTACATTTCAAATGTTTGAGATCATCCTTGTACCATTACTACATCTTTATTTGAAATACTTCTTATTCTTGCTTATGCCTTTATATGGGCCATGCATATCCCTTTTCCAGATCACACTTATAGCTCTACTAGAAAAATTAAATGGAGCCATAGTTTTAAAACACTTGTGTTTATGGTTTCGGGGTTGAAATAATTTTAAGAGGAAGAATAAGTAAAACTAAATCTGTGTTGAGTGCTTGAAGCTGTTCTTTCTGGTTTGCTCCCTGCAACATGAAGAAAGTCCACTAAAAGATATTGTGCTTTATATCAACATAAATCATAAAAATGATGAGCATGTGACTATGAATATTACACCTCTGGAGATAATGAGCAGATTTGAATATTGTTTCTGGATTGAGTCTTGTTTTCTTTATTATAGTGCAATACCAGCTCATAAAATCATCTTTTACATTTTAATTTCAGATATCCAGGACAGGGTTAATAGCCTCAAATGGACTCTGAGTTAAATCTGGCTTTATTAATATCCAGCTGAGTTTTTTGGTCCTTATTGTTTTACATGTATCAGAATCAATTCTAGAGTAACTGCATGTGATGGTAAAGTTGAAGTGAAAATAGCTGCCTAAAATCTTTGAGAAAATATGAATTTTTACACATTTCCCAAAATTTCAGATTTGAAATGAACCTTAAGAATCACTTGTATAAGCCTTTTTTTTTTTTTTTTTTTTTGTCTTCAAAGTGAAAAAAATGAAGGCCTAGAAACAAGAAATAAAAGGTTCAGGATCTTATCTAGAGGCAAAGTTAGGGGCAGATCCAAATTTTTCACTCTCAGTTGAGTTCTTTGTATTATTTTACACTTAAAACTGAGGATATTTAAATAATTCCAACTAACATTATATACCCAAACAAGATCTTAATGGGATTATTTTTTTCCTTTAGGAGATGGTAATAGTAATATTTTCTATGAAAAAACAAACAGCTGTTATATTACAAATTACCTGAAAAAGAAACAAGAGTTAATATGTTAAATTGTTTCTGACTCTTTGATTAATTGACATGGTCTTACTTACAACTTAATCTAATATTATCAAATTACTGTGGCAAAGACAGAAGGAACGTTTGAAACTAAATTAAAACTCTAGTTGATATAGCATTATACTGGCAGAGTATTTGCATTTGCTGTAGTTCAAAGGAAGAAATAAGATGCCATAACTAAGTACTATTGTATTGGATAAACATGACATACTTATTGACCAAGTTACAATGCACAAACTAGATTTCTATCAGAATTTTGATTAGTATTATGTACTTAGTAATGCAAAGTGAAAATTAATTTAGTTTTAAATACATTTCATAGCTACCTTTTATGAAGTATAGCTGCATTAGGGGAGTGGATAGCTGTAAAAAACAGACGTGAACTGAATAATTAATTTAAGGACTTTTCCTAGCATCTTAAATTTTCTCTATCACCTCTCTTGCCAAGTTTACCATTTTGTGCCTTAATGAAACTGTACTTGTCAGACTGGCTTGACCATCTTTTTCATCCTCTGCTTTTAATGTGCTGTCAT
>SJYT01056669.1:97212-131629 GCA_006410635.1 Cephalophus harveyi
TGCAAGTCTGTTTATTCATAGTAGCCTAACCAGGAACAAGGAAACTCATCTCAGACCTCACAGAATATCTGCAATAGTCTGGAGACACAATCCAGAAAAGAAAATATTAAGTAAATAGGGGATATTTGTCTAGTGTTATGACAGAAATCACAGAGAAAGCAAGAAATAAAATTTCGGCCCTATTATTTCCAAATTCCACATGTTCCTTCAACTTTTTCAGATTGATAGTCTTTTCTAAACAACAGAAAAAGGCTTTACAATAAGAAAATCATTTATATGATTTCCTGCTTTGTTGAAAATCTGACTTGGTGATTTGATTTTCACAATTCTATTTAAATTTACATTTTTTTATTTGTCGTAAGAAGTGATGACAGTTTCTTTTTGCCATTATGGTTCAAGTATATATGTCTCTCTTACCAAAAAAATGTAGTCATGAATTAAACAAACAATTTTCAGTTTATAAAGTGATATACTACTTTCTGTGTTTACAAAGACAACTTCAACAAATAACATTTGGAAGGGCATACATTAAAATCTGATACTTGGCTGTCATGTATACAGAAGTAGAAATACGATATTGTAAACATGAAACTCAGATTATGTTGTAAACCAATGTTACCTCATTTAAAAAAGAAAAAAAATCTAGAACTGGCTGCTGTTCATTACCAAAAGTAGGGTGGCTCCTAGGGCCATGCAGAACAGGATGGGCCCAGTGAGATCTGTTTCATTCATAATGCTGCCATCTGCTGGCTTCATTGGGTTTAGCACTGTCAAGGTTTTTTGCCATATGTGATCAAAATTAATTCCAAGTTCTGCAAAAAGAAAAGAAAAAGAGATAAATATAGAAAAATAAGTATAGTAATATTCTTTAAAGTTAACTTATTAATTTACAAATCACTTTAATCTGTTTGTTATACCATCATAAAGTTCTATGTAATATATATGATACTGCTGCTGCTGCTAAGTCACTTCAGTCGTGTCCGACTCTGTGTGACCCCATAGATGGTAGCCCACCAGGCTCCCCTGTCCCTGGGATTCTCCAGACAAGAACATTGGAGTGGGATGCCATTTCCTTCTCCAATGCATGAAAGTGAAAAGTGAAAATGAAGTCACTCAATCGTGTCTGACTGTTCGCGACCGCATGGACTGCAGACCGCTAGACTCCTCTGTCCATGGGATTCTCCAGGCAAGAGTACTGGGGTGGGGTGCCATTGTATATATGATACAGAGCAACCTTAAAACAAACAAAAAGAATGTATATTCCCACATAGTGTCCTAGAGGATATATTTTAGAGATGTAGTCAAGGAAAAAATTCCTGCCTTCTTCAGCAAATATATGGTTAAAATCTAGCCAAAAGCGAAGAAATGGACATTTTCAGTAAAGATATAAAATATAATGGTAGCTAACAACCCACTCCAGTGTTCTTGCCTGGAGAACTCCAGGGACGGGGGAGCCTGGTGGGCTGCTGTCTCTGGGGTTGCACAGAGTCGGACACAACTGAGGTGACTTAGCAGCAGCAGCAGCAGCAGCAACAACAAACCAAAAGTCCCATCTTATTGCACATTTTGTTATTTCTTTTCCCTGTGTTTTCAACTGCTAACACTTTTGAAACTTGTTCTTTGAAACATGCATCATTTTCAAATCAGTTTAGTTCAGTTGCTCAGTAGTGTCCGACTATTTGCGACCCCATGGACTACAGCTTGCCAGGCTTCCCTGTCCAACACTAACTTCTGGAGCTTGCTCAAACTCATGTCCATTGACTCTGTGATGCCATCCAACCATCTCATCTTCTGCCATCCCCTTCTCCTCCCGCCTTCAATCATTCCCAGCATCAGGGACTTTTCAAATGAGTCAGTTCTTCGCATCAGGTGGCCAAAGTATTGGAGCTTCAGCTTCAGCATCAGTCTTTCCAATGAATATTCAGGACTGGTTTCCTTTAGGATGGACTGATTGGATCTCCTTGCAGTCCAAGGGACTCTCAAGAGTCTTCTTCAACACCACAATTCAAAATTATCAACTCTTGAGTGCTCAGCATTCTTTATAGTCCAACTTTCACATCCACACATGATTTATGGAAAAACCATACTTTGACTAGACGGGTCTTTGTTGGCAAAGTAATATCTCTGCTTTTTAATATGTTATCTACTTTGGTCATAGCTTTTTTCCAAGGAGCAAGAATCTTTTAATTTCATGGCTGCAGTCACCATCTGCAGTGATTTTGGAGCACAAGAAAATAAAGTCTGTCAGTGTTTCCGTTGTTTCCCCATCTATTTGCCATAAAGTGATCGGACCGGATGCCATAATCTTTGTTTATTGAATGTTGAGTTTTTTTTTTTTTTTTTTTAGAGGGTTCCCTTTTCTCCACACCCTCTCCAGCATTTATTGCTTGTAGACTTTTGGATCGCAGCCATTCTGACTGGTGTGAAATGGTACCTCATTGTGGTCTTGATTTGCATTTCCCTGATAATGAGTGATGTTGAGCATCTTTTCATGTGTTTGTTAGCCATCCGTATGTCTTCTTTGGAAAAATGTCTGTTTAGTTCTTTGGCCCATTTTTTGATTGGGTCATTTATTTTTCTGGAGTTGAGCTGCATAAGTTGCTTGTATATTTTTGAGATTAGTTGTTTGTCAGTTGCTTCATTTGCTATTGTTTTCTCCCATTCAGAAGGCTGTCTTAAAAATATGGAACGCTTCACGAATTTGCGTGTCATCCTTGCGCAGGGACCATGCTAATCTTCTCTGTATCGTTCCAATTTTAGTATATGTGCTGCCGAAGCGAGCACTGAATGTTGAGTTTTAAGCCAGCTTTTTCACTCTCCTCCTTCAATTTCATCAAGAGGCTCTTTAGTTCCTCTTTGCTTTCTACCCTAAGGGTGGTGTCATCTGCATATCTGAGGTTATTGATATTTCTCCCGGCAATGTTGATTCCAGCTTGTGCTTCACTCAGTCAAGCATTTAGCATGATGTACTCTGCATTAAGTTAAATAAGCAGGGTGACAATATACAGCCTTGACGTACTCCTTTTTTGACTTGGAACCAGTCCATTTTCCCATGTCTGATTCAAACTGTTGCTTCTTGACCTGCATGCATATTTCTCAAGAGGCAGGTCAGGTGGCCTGGTATTCCCATCTCTGGAAGAATTTTCCACAGTTTGCTGGGATTCCCACAGTCAAAAGTTTTAGTCAATGAAGCAAAAGTAGATATTTTTCCAAAATTCTCTTGCTATTTCCATGATCCACTGGGTGTTGGCAATTTGATCTCTGGTTCCTCTGCCTTTTCTAAATCCAGCTTGAACATCTGGAAGTTCTCGGCTCATGTACTGTTGAAGCCTGGCTTGGAGAATTTTGAGCATTTCTTTGCTAGAGTGTGAGATGAGTGCAATTGTGGGGTAGTATTCTTTGGCATAGCCCTTCTTTGGGATTGGAATGAAAACTGACCTTTTCTAGTTCTGTGGCCACTGCTGAGTTTTCCAAATCTGCTGACATATTGAGTGCAGCACATTCACAGCATCATCTTTCAGGATTTGAAATAGCTCAACTGGAATTCCATCAGCCCCACTAGCTTTGTTTGCCATGATGCTCTCTAGGGCCCACTTAACTTCACATTCCAGGATGTCTGGCTCTAGGTGAGTGATCTCACCATTGTGGTTATCTGGGTCTTTAAGACCTTTTTTGCATAGTTCTTCTGTGTATTCTTGCCACCTGTCTTAATATCTTCTGCTACTCTTAGGTCCATACGGTTTCTGTCCTTCATTGTGCCCACCTCTGCATGAAATGTTCCCTTGGTATGTCTAATTTTCTTCAAGAGTCTCTAGTCTTTCCCGTTGTATTGTTTTCCTCTATTTCTTTGCATTGATCACTGAGAAAGGCTTTCTTATCTCTCCTTGCTATTCTTTGGAACACTGCATTCATATGGATATATCGTTCCGTTTCTCCTTTGCCTTTTGCTTCTTTTTTCTCAACTAACTGTAAGGTCTCCTCAGACAACCATTTTACCTTTTTGCATTTTTCTTCTTGGAGATGGTTTTGATCACTGCCTCCTCCATCCATAGTTCTTCAGATGCTTTATCTATCAGATCTAATCCCTTGAAAATATTTGTCACTTCCACTGTATAATCATAAGGGATTTGATTTAGGTTACCTGAATGGTCTAGTGGTTTTCCCTATTTTCTTCAATGTAAGTCTGAACTTGGCAATAAGGAGTTCATGATCTGAGCCACAGTCAGCTCCTGGTCTTGTTTTTGCTGACTGTATAGAGCTTCTTTGTCTTTGGCTACATAGTATATAGTCAATCTGATCTTGGTATTGACTATCTGGTGATGTCCATGTGTAGAGTCATCTTTTGTGCTGTTGGAAGAAGGTATTTTGTATGACCAGTGTGTTCTCTGGGCAAACTCTGTTAGCCTTTCCCTGCTTCATTTTGTACTCCAAGGCCAAACTTGCCTGTTACTCCAGGTATCTCTTGACTTCCTACTTTTGCTTTCTAGTCCCGTATGATGAAAAGGATATCTAATTTTCAATTAGCAGTGTTATTTAATCTGAAGACACTTACTTCCACTCTTCCTAATGAGCAATGCTATGCTAACTATGTAAAACTCCATGGAAGAGAAAAGGTTCTTTCAGCAAGTAACAGCAATCATGGGTGCACACATATTTGAATCAGGCCAAAGCTCTGTGTTGTTGAGTGTGTGTATTCAGAGACTGAATTCTTGAGACAATTAACCTTTCTCTTTTTTGAGTAGTGATGGTAAAATAAAATAACCAAAATCACTGAGGCCCAGTGTCTGTGAGTCTAAACTCATTTATATGTTTCTAATTTTTTTTCAGTGCCTTATTTTTCAAAGAATTGTGAATGCCACATTACATATTACATACCCCTCTTATATTTTTCAAAAAAAAAGAAAACACTCAGACATTTGACATACACTGAATATAGAAATAAATTCGAGGATTACATCAGTTACTTTTCTTACCATTCTGATAAACTTCAAGATGTAGAAAAAAAAAGAACATTTATAAGGAAGAAGAATGTAACTTCACTACTTAGGAACCAGTAATTGAGCTGATTTCCCTCCTGCTATCATTTTAAATTTGAATAAGTGTGAGGTGGGGGTTAGGAAAAACTGAAGCTAAACTACTATAAAGTACATACATTTCTGTTGGAAAGAGTGGAAATCTTTTAGCTGAATGTTTTTACTGAATTTTGCTGTAAGCCCTGAAAGATTTACATGTGTTGGTCTTTCTGACATGCACTGAGGCAAGTACTGTTAGTTTATTTCTACTTTGTGTGTTAGATGGTTGAAGTTTGGGGAGATGAAGTAAGTTTTCCAAAGTCACAAAGCCAGTAATAGAAAATTTAGGTTCCAGCACTGGAGAATCTGACCCAAGAACTCATACTTTTCAAATAAATAAATAGATAACAGTCCAATTTAAAGGATATATAGAGGAATTAAATAGACATTTTCCCAAAGAAGACATCCAAATGGCCAAGAGGTACATGAAAACGTGCTTAGCACCATTAATCATCAAGAAAATGCAAATCAAAATCACAAAATCATTTCACACCTGTTAGAATGGCTAACATCAAAAAGAAGTAAGTATTGGTGAGGATATGGAGAAAAGGCAACACTTCAATATTGTTGGTGGGACTGTTAGGTGGTATAGCCACTATGGAAAGCACTATGGGGGTTCCTCAAATATTATAAAAAAATAGAACTACCATATGATCCAGCTATACCACTGCTGGGAATATATATGAAGGAAACAAAAACAGGATATCAGAGAGATACCTGCACCTCCACTTTGATAGCAGCACTGTGTGTGAGCATGCCAAGTCACTTCACTCGTATCCGACTCTTTATGACCCTATGTACCATAGCCTGCCAGGTTCCTCTGTCCATGAGATTCTTCAGACAAGGGTGGGTTATTTACTATTAGTGCCACCTGGGAAGATAGCAGCATTGGGTACAACAGTCAAAACCACCTAAGTGTTCACTGATGGATGAATTGATTTAAAATTATGGTATATATATATATACACTATGGAGGGCTTCCCTGGTAGCTCAGCTGGTAAAGAATCTGCCTGCAATGCAGGAGACTCCAGTTCAATTCCTGGGTTGGGAAAATCCCCTGGAGAAGGGGTAGGCTACTCACTCCAGTATTCATGGGTTTCTCTGGTGTCTCAGATGATAATCTACCTGCATTGTGGGAGACCTGGGTTCGATCCCTGGTTTGGGAAGATCCCCTGGACGAGGTTATGGCAACCCACTCCAGTATTCCTGCCTGGAGAATCCCTGTGGACAGAGCTGCTGGTGGGCTACAGTCCATGGGGTCACAAAAGGTTGGACACAACTGAGCAACTAAGTGCGTGCATGTGCGTGTACACACAGACACACACACACACACACACACACACACAGGAATACTATTCAGTCATAAAAAATGAGGAAATTCTATCATTTGTAACAACATGAATGGAACTTGAGGGCATTTTTCTAAGTGAAATAAGCCAGAAATAAAAAGCCAAATACTGCACGCTATCACTTGTATGTGGAGTCTAAAAGAAAAATTTTTTAAGTCAAACTTACAGAGTCCGAGTAGAAAAGTGGTTGCCATGGGGTAGGGGAAGTAGGAAGAGATTGGTAAAAGGTTAGACAAGCAGAAAAAGAACCCACCCTTTTAACCATAGCTTTGATTGAGTCAATGTGCATCTAATCTCATAATATTTGTATTTTTTAAAGTGCACTCAGTTCTCCCATGCATAGGATTGTATTCCCAAATCATTGGTACCTGGCATTTAACTTTCCGTAACAGGATTTAGTAACCCTCTTTGGTCGAAGACAGGGTATAGTTCAGTTTCTTCTCTAGTGGCATGTACCTAAACACCTTGCAGAGCTAACATTGCACACACAGGGTATCAGATGAAATTTCAATGATTGCCATGACATAGAGGGGTCTTGCTCCAAAGGGACCTAGGCATTTTCAGAATATCAGCCAGACATGGCCTCATTTAGGATAGAAGGTGTATCTTTCACTCTTTCCACATCCAGGGTGACAACTGCTAGCCACCCAAACTTGAAAAGAAAGAATATGAATTTAATTTGAACTAAATTAATAGTGAGCAAACAATTTTACATTTCAACTTCCTTTTTTACTTTTACAGTGTATTTATATATTTCTTAGTGAACATATACTTTGGAAAATATGAGCAGTTCATCAATTTAAAATAGCGTAGGCTGTCTAATGTGATATTTAAAATAGAAGATTTTAAAAGTAGACAAATGCTTAAGTTGAAGTTGATGTCACCTGAGACTTATGTTGTTTTCAAATTTTATTTTCAATTTAGACATTTCATTAACAATGTGCTTTCAGTTTTTACTACAATAAAGTGACTTTTAATTCAAAATAACTTTTTCCTCAAAAAGTGTAATTATTATGGTTGAATAAACCCAGATGAAAATGTTTTACAAGACATTGTTACTGATTTCAGGCACTTATTTAATGGCATAATTAACTTTTGCACTTGTCAACACTGAGTCATGAAACAGTAAAAGAACATAAGATCTAACAAATTTTTTCATACATGTATTCCCGTGGCAGATTCATGTTGATGTATGGCAAAACAATACAGTATTGTAAAGCAAAGTAAAGTAAAATTAAAAAAAAAAAAGAAAAAATATCTTATGTGTTTTTTACCAAAATACATTTCCATAATGTTTTGTTTTAAAATTTATTACATGGTATGCAAATGAGACTATATGTATTTATCAATTGTAGTACTCTAATATAACACCTTATTTTATAAGATAAAAAAGATGAAACTGCTATGAAATTTGAATGCAAAATTTATTGTTTTGCTGTCATCTAGTGGTAGTAAAGTATACAATATATATGCTATAAAAATGAATTAATACCTTTGTTTTCTATGCAAATTATGGCATTGGCCTTTCAAATATGAACATCAGGCTATGCTACAAATATAAATACCAAATGTCACAGTAATTTTTCTAGTCTGACAGATTTGAATTGACTGTTATTTATCAAGATGCATTTGTTAACACATTGATTGCACATTATCACATAGCAAAAGTTATCATTCTTACAGAAAACCAAGCGAAAATGAGCTTTTTAGCAAGCAAACTGAGGAATAAACAAACTTATTTTCAAATAGCATGTTTTTGTGCAAGGGGTAATTATTATAGCTTCATAATTTTATAGATTATTTTGGTGTACACTCAATAAAAACTAGCAAATGTCATTTATCATCTTATCCTAGAAATCTTGCATATGGTCTTTTTATACCTTTTAGACAGATAAGGCTTGAGGCTTCACAAAGTCACCCTGGCTGAAGAGCATATTGGATCAGAGTCCAGAAATTTCATAGACTCAAAATGGAAAATTATATTAGGTACTGTTATTTCTAATATATATATTTGGTGAGTATGATCACAAAGAGAAAAAATTCTAGGAATTTCTCTGAGCTGTAAAAAGGAGGAAGGGAAATCTAATATATTTCCTATTTGAAATTTGAGAAGACATCACAGGAGAATGTATTATAGTTTAGAATATCAGAATGGAAGTATTTGCGGCAAGTAGAAAATATTATATTCAATAAATATTATAGGAAAAATTGATTAACCATAAAAAAGTTAAATTCTACTTTACATACTAACTTAAAACAATTTTCAATGAGTCAAAAATTTAAGTCCAGAACAAAAAGATAATTTAGTTGAAAACATAAATATTAAAATGTCTATATGCTCTAATACCCCATAAATAAATTAGATGGCAAACACAGTCTATGAAAAAAGCATGAAATACATATTCCAGACAATAATAAATATCTTTACCATATAAATATCTCTAGAAATAAAAAAAGAAAGGAAAAGTCTTAAGATTTTAGAAACAGAAAGACATAAAAGTCAACGAACATGAAAAGAAAGTCTAACTTCTCTAGTAACCAAGAAATAAAAAGTATTATTTTTTTGCCTTTTTTGTCTATCAAATTAACAAAGACATTTACTATTCTACTGTGTAGGTGTATTGGCTCATCATTTTTCCAGATGAGTCTGACAGTGTAAATGCCTTTGACCCAGCAATCCCAACGTTATAGATCGATCCTGAGGACAGATACTGTACAGGTCAAAGTTATCTAATATGATGTTCACCAAAGCATTATCTATTATAAAGGAACAATGTTTAAGATTTAAATTATGGTGGTGGTGAAGTCACTAAGTTGTATACAACTCTTGCGATCCCACAGGCTAGTCTCCTCTGTCCATGGGATTTTCCAGGCAAGAAAACTGGAGCAGGCTACCATTTCCTTCTCCAGGGAATCTTCCTGACTCAGGGATCGAACCTGTGTCTCCTGCATTGCAGATGGATTTTTTACTGCTGAACCAGATTTAAATTATGATGTTTGTATATAATGGGCTTCCCAGGTGGCTCAGTGGTAAGGAATCTGCCTGCCAGTGCAGGAGATATGGGTTTGATTCCTCAGTCAGGAGTATCCCCTGGGGAAGGAAATGACAACCCATACTGCTGTTCTCGCCTGGACAGTCCCATGGACATAGGAGTGTGGCAGGCTATAGTCTATCAGGTCACAATGAGTTGGACATGACTTAGTGACTGACCATGCATGCACTTGTATATAATAGATCATGTTTTCAAACAATATTTAATTACTTTAAAGAATGCAAAGATAAAAATGCTTATGATATAAGGTAACTTTAAAAAAAAACAAAACTTCATATTCATAGTATGATCCAATTTTTAAGTATTTACAAATATATATATTCAAAGAAAAGCAGTATTTCATTTTTAAGTGTATATATATATATATATATATAGTCATAGAAAATAAAGGCTGGAATAAATATTATCAAATCATTAATGACAGTCATGTCTCAGAAACAAAACTTTCAGTGACTTTATATTTTTATTCATATGTTTCTATATTTTCCAAATTTCTATTTTTGAATATGGGTTACTTTTATAATTAGACAATTGATAAGTTTTTTTATTTTTTAAGTAGAGATGTTGGCAGGGTCACAGCAAATGCCTAATGAAAATAGCTTATAACTTTCAGGTGTTAGGTATCAGATGTAGAGGCAACTGAGAATGCATGGTTAAGCATAAAAGATGCAAAAATTTTAACTGGCCTCTAAAGTTCCAACAAATTGATTATATAATTCTCTGTACTTTTCTGAATAGTTTACATCTTTACCCTCTTCTTAATTTTGAAGGCAAACAGAGAAGAATGTTTTAATATAAGGTGGCTGGCTGTGTCCAAACAATGATCTTTTGATGTAAAATACTGGGAATGTTAGCCTATCTGTTTTCATTGGACTACATAGAAAAGAAAGCAGTTAGCCTGTGAATATTTCTCCTTGGCTCCCAAATTTAAATCTACTTGCATTTTAGTTTTCTAGCATCATATTGATATGCCATAGGAACAAAAGTAGCAGACATAAATTGGCTGAATCTTAAAAATTAAAAAAAAAAAAATCAAAGGATGGGAAATCCCTGAAATCTTTGGAGGAAACGTTCATCTGCAAGGGTCCCCAGGTTTCCTTGCCACCAGCAGTGCTACTTACTGGAGTCATATTCCTCCTTACTTGCTGCTACTGCTGCTGCTAAGTCATTTCAGTCGTGTCCGACTCTGTGCGACCTCATAGACGGCAGCCCACCAGGCTCCCTCATCCCTGGGATTCTCTAGGCAAGAATATTGGAGTGGCTTGCCATTTCCTTCTCTAATGCATGAAAGTGAAAAGTGAAAGTGAAGTCACTCAGTCGTGTCCAACTCTTAGCGACCCCATGGACTGCAGCCTACCAGGCTCCTCCATTCATGGGATTTTCCAGGCAAAAGTACTGGAGTGGGGTGCCATTGCCTCCTTACTTAGTCCTACCTAGATGAGATGAGGGGGCTCACATGAGCCAGAAAGGAGGAAAAAAAAAAAAACAACTCTCTTCTCCATGATAACAAAAAAAGTATATTGAGAAACTACCCCTGTTGCCCCCAGGCAAGCATAGCAGAAAATAGTAAAACATGCTGCTATAAAGTAGCTTCATTAACTAGGTGGGAAGAGTGGTTATTTTATTTTATTTTTTTTGCTACATATATGCATATTTTTATTTTTAGAAAGAATCCCAATTAACACAACAGTGGTTCTTAGAGAGATAAGAATGAAAAAGACTTTCATTTTTCACTCTTTCTGTACTGTTAACTTTTCAAACAGCATATATATTACTGAAAATGGGGGTTTATCAGGGTGATGAGCATATTGGGCCATTTTTCCTTCTCAATACTTCTATCAATAAACACAAAACTGGAGACTCCCTGGCAGTCCAGTGTTTAAGATTCTCTGCTGCCCATGCAGGGAGTGTGGGTGTGATCCCTGGTCAGGGAAGTAAGATCCCCCATGCCACGTAGCCGAAAAAGAGAAAAACAACAAAAACCACAACCTAACACAAAACTTAAAAGTACCCAGCATTAAGTCCGTAAGAACTTAACAGGCAAATGTTAACTCCTTTTTTCTCTCCTCACAGATTTCTCAAGTGAATCAAAAATAACAGAATTTGGGAGAGAGTGGGAATAATACAGAGTACAGAGCAATAAATTAACCTGCTTTTTGAAACCATGTATTTAATATTTTCATTAAACTGTGTCAATACAATTTCAAGCAAATGCCAACTGGAAGACCAGGCCCAGAAATTCATAAAAGAAACAATCTTCCAAACAACAAGGAATGCCAAGGTGCTCTTCCACTCCAGCTGCACCATTAGTGGCCACAATGGTGCCAGTCAGACAGTGTTAACCAGATTACCGAGTGTTTACCACATCATCAATTTTCAGAATGCTCCGGACAGTTTCAGTTGCTAGAGTCAGTGCACTGACTGAAACCAACAGAGGCTGGACAACCAGTTCCTCCAATATGTTGGAAATAAGGAGTGGTTATTTTAATATAATTACTTTGCTCAAAGATGTTCACTGTTGTCTAGAGATGGCCAGGGAGTCCACATGTAAGAAACAGTGAAGAAACATTTAAAAACTGCAAGACCAACATAGTGTTAGCACATATCTACTTCAGATTTTCCCCACACAAACAGGAGACCAACTCCCGTTGGTTTAAACGTATCTGTCCAGCAGACTCTCGATTATATGTGGAACAATCATATGAAACACTATATGCAGCATGCTGACAGTGTGCATTAAGTGCTGATTATTGCTGTTATTCTTCAAGCTGTACACACATTAATAGCACTTCCTTAACTTATCTTCTAGTAAAGGAGGCTCTTCATCAAAGCTGTCAATGTAAGAAGATGGCGAATAATAATCCTGGTTGGGTGCTGGCTGAAAAAACTGTCCTGAGTAGCCTGAGGACACGAGCATCTCTGCTGGGACAAAAGCAGGCTGAGGCTGCTCACTGGCTTGTTGTCTAGAAAAAGGAAAATATTGTTACTGATACATCTAAGAAAGGGATATCATGATCAAGCGAGGAAGGAAACTACAATTTTCCTTTTATAATTTCTCCTGGTTTTTATGAGTATTCATCCATGAAAAAATTAACTTGCTTGAAATTTAACCTAAACAAACAAACAAAAAAATGAAAAGTAACTAGTCGTGAGAAAACTCTCTAGAAGAATGATCCATACTGACTAACATGGACTGATTATTTGCAATGGGTTGGACACTTCACATTTTCTCACCTAATTAATACTCTGCAAAGTAAAAACTGTAGTTTTAATCTCATCTTACAGAAAAAGAAATACAGATTCATGGAGACTGAATGACTTGTCTGGCAACACACAATAACATTCAAGTGTTGGACAGTGAACTGAAGCTGTCTGTCTGAGAAGTGCCCTTCTCCCTACATGATGCTGCTTTTCCACTGATTTTCAGGGACTATCACCAAATTGGACATTTCCTATAAATCTGGGCAAAGAGCAATTAAAAAAGTCACAGTCATACTAAGCAAACCAGACAAAGACAAATATCACATAATATTGCCTACATGTGGAATCTAACAAATGAACTTATTTACAAAACAGAAATAGACCCCCAGACACAGAAAAGCTCTGGCCCTTGCCAGACAGTTATTTCCAATCAAATTATCTTTGAGTCCCTGACTAAAAGTCTTTCATAGCTGGCTTCACTGTTCCTCTTTTGAAATATGCGATTTAGTTTTGTCAAAACATAATGTTTCAACATTTCCTTGATTGTGCTTTTATTTTTTTTTATTTTACCATTTATGTGAGAAAAATAATCTTAGTAAATAAATTCTTAAAGCTAGAGAATGGAAGGAAGAAGTGGAGGCTAGTCTACAGTGTTATTTGGTCATTTCAAATTGTTTTTAACTAAAGGAAAGGAAAGAACCATAAAGAACGGTCCTTGTTTACAGAGCATCTTAGTTAGCCCTTTGGAAAGGTAAATAATAAAATTTTAATGATTTAAAACCCAACATATTATTCCAAATTACTGAATTAGACCAAAATAAACACTGGACTCTGGCAGGTGGGATTTAAACATTACCTTTGTTAGCAGGCCTCTCTTCTAAAAATCATTTCAAACAACTGTGAAGTGACTGCAAAAAGTTCCTTTAGAACAACTGGCAACATTTCGATCACATTTCCCTTCTTTTACTTTCTGACTCTATGTATTATATTTCTGCCTGTAATGATAGTCTCATGGTGGGACGTACTCTGAACCAAGTAGACTGGTTAGCAAACAGGACTGCTGAGTCCAAATGCCTGCATTCAAATCCCAATTTTATACTCTTAGGTAAACTGTTTCACCTCCTATGCCTCTGTTTCTTCATCTGTAAAATGAAGACAATAATAGAACTAATAAGGTTATTATGAATTAAATTATCTGAAATAAATAAAGCACTTAGATTAGTGCTGGGCATATAAGAAGCAATCAATAAACATTAGCTAAGTGTTCATATGTCCTTTTCCTGAGACTGACTCTGAAGCATTCTAGACACCTCCCTCACTCCCTGGAACAGCATCTTCTATATATATTGTAAGTAGTTGTTTTCCAGTCTGCCACTTCCTCATAGAAAACAACATTAATCAGAGTCCAAGAGCTTGTATTCCTTCTGTGTTGATCATCTCTAGCTTTTTCCCACTTCGGTTCCCCTGGAACACCCACACTGACTTTCACAACATACCACCCAACCTGTGTTTGCCTACCAGGAGAATCTCCACTATACACATGCCAGGATTCCTAACCACAACCCATGAAACAATGGCCATACCTGGTCCATATACAAACCCTCTGAGTGCTCACTAATTCTTCAGTATTCCCCTGTTCACCACCTATAGCTGGGGTTATACAATTCCAACCACCCTGAAGAGACTTGTCTTTACTTAGATGATATTGTGTTGAGATACGGCATGGCCTCCATGGGGAAAATGTTTTTACCTGTTTCTGTAGCAATAAGACTTAACATTCACCTCCCAATGTAAACATGGAAGATAGAAGATCACTGTTAGGTGACTCCATTATAATTTCTGTAGTTGCAGAATTATGTTTCTTGTAGTCAGGTTTCTGTGTCCCATCAGATGATCACTAGCTACATATTTTATTAGATGAAAGTCCAAAACTATATGGACTTCTATCATGATGATCAATTGATGCTACTTTTCTTTGTAGCATCAATCTGATCAGTCTGATCCCAGGGGAATGTGGGTGGTGCACTGGCTCCCAGCGTCCCATTTTATCTATATAAGGCTCCAGTTAAGCCAGTAAACAGACATTCTAAGTATCCTTGATTATACAGGGTGAGTTTGATGGCAGTGTGTTTTAGGATATGGTGGCCAAGGGATTTGGCTTGTTTAACATGCCCAGATCCTGGCTCAGTCAGCAGGTACACATAGCTATGTGGCATTGACAGAGATCTCTAGGGATTAAGAAAAGCTGATTCAGTATGTATTTGCTGAAGGCCTCCTGAAACTTTTAAAGGGAGTTTTCCAGTTGTTGTCACCTTTCCGCTGAAGCCACAATTTATTACTCTAAATAACTGGTAGATATTTCAAAAACTGGAAAACTACAGTAAGAAAATACAGCCTAGATAATTGGCTACAAGCATTGAAAATAATGCCTATCTGAATGACTGGACAGTTAAGCTTTTTAATGAGAAAACTCCACATTTAACTAAGAAAACTTTATACAAATATATTTATTCATAATAAACACATTCAACCAGCTTCAGATCACAATGCCATTCATTGAGCAGAATGAGTTTTTTTTTGGATGTGATTTTATAATGGGGAGGAGAGGATGGGGCAGGGGGCAGGAGAAAAATAGACATATTGATTATAACCTACTACTGGATTCCTATGTCTTTTGCATCTTGTTCTGATTTGGGATATATTTTAATTGAACTATTCACTGTATGAATAAAAGATCAAATGTCAAGTCATCTGATGCAAACCAGTAAATAACTGACCTGACTCCATGTTTTATGTACCTCATAAAAGTACCACTGTTAATATACCCTTTTCTAATTCCTGAGACTTGAAGCATGGGTTGGAATTTAGGGTTGCCACAATTCAAATCAGAACTTGGATTTAAATGCTAAGCATCTGAAGTAGGCTAAGCCATCAACTTGATAATGTAATCATAATTTGTCCTCACTCAGTTATATTAATTTTCATCTTCTTGTCACCTCAACTTCTGTTGATATGGGCAATGAAATGGAAAAAAAAAAGCAGGGTGGGGTAGGGTAGAAGAGAAGGCTCTAGTTTGAGTCCCTGATTAAGGACAGAGCTTTGTCTCTATTTTATCAGACATTTTAGCTTTGTTTAGTCTGAAAACGTAGATTGCAGACCCTACCCAGGTGCTTATTCCATCTGGAGAAGAGAGAAAAGAAACAGCAGGTGACTGGATTCTTTCAATAAAACAGGAGCACAGAGCTGAAAAATCCTGTTAGATAGCTCTCGTGTGGATTATATATTTTGAGCTATGCTCTTGTAATACCTTCATGCTCAAACTACTTCCATGCCATCATATACTTTTCTGTTTTTTCCTGACTGCAAATTGTAAATCATAAAAGAAATAAAGTTCTTTTCCCGTTGTTGAATTCTGCAATGAGCCAATTCTAGACAGCCTATTCCTTCTTCCTTATTTTTCCTATAAATATCTTAAATATATTTAATTTGCCTGGTAATATTCAGATATGATGGCTCAGACAGTAAAGGATCTGCCTGCAATGCAGGAGGCCTGGGTTTAATCCCTAGGTCAGGAAGATCCCTTGGAGGAGGGCATGGCAACCCACTCCAGTATTCTTGTCTGAAAAATCCCATGGACAGAGGAGCCTGACGGGCTAAAGTCCATAGGGTCGCAAAGAGTGGGACATGACAGAGCAACTAACACTTTCACTTTCATAGAGAGATGTATGGATTTTTTTCATCCTAAGAAATTCTTATGGCAGCTTGACTAACGCTAGACAACACAAACTAGGGGCATAATGAGATAAAATTCCAAATATTTAATTTTAACCATTTTAAGAAAACGTTATGGACCAATGGTTTTCCCTATTGCTTTACAGCAGCAGTTCAGCATCAGCCCTTAGGACACAGCTTGTGAAAACAGCATGTATCTGCCTGTGTCTGTAGGAGTCATCAGCCCATGAAAACAATGTCAAGATTGTCCAGGGTGTAGTTGGAACAGAAGAGTCACCACTGCCAGTTGTATTTATTCTGTTTTCTTTTTTCTCTTTATTCTGAAGTTTTCAAGGTACTTATCTGTGTGTGAAAAATAAACTTCAAGAATTAATACATTTGAAATGTTTGCTATGAAGTTTTTTGCCCTAAACTTGTTGGAATGGCGTAAGAAACACACATCCCAGTTTTCCTAAGATGATCCAGTTTATTCTTATTGTATCAACATTATTACCAATAACACACATTTTGCTCTCAAAATGTCTTGATTTTATAATAAATTATATGACTACCTTAGTTCTGGGTCTAATCCAATACCCTAGGGCTAGTAGGCTAACCTCGTTTTTTACTGGCTATATGACCTTGTAAAAGTTCTTTAATTTCTCTGTATTCCTTCTTACCTTTCACTAATCTAGACCCACAGAAGAATATTTAAAGAACCAACTATATAACCAAATACAATGTTTAAGTGACTTGGCAACAAAGTGTTCATTGCTTCTACAAATTATAGTTATATGAAAAAATAACATTTCTATAATGTATTTACCTTCACATACACTTTCCTATACGTTATCAAAATTGCTTTTTAGATAATTCTCATGAGGTAGGGAATTAACTTATTATTAACTCATTATTAATATCCTTATTTCTTAGTTTAAGACAGTCAGGGAAGTTGTCTTTCTTAAAGTGACAAAAAATGAATGTTAGAGCCAGAACTTAAACCAAATTCTTCTAATCCTACCTGCCCTATTTGGGGCATTAGTAAAGGATAAATACTAAATTCTTAATCATCTTTAAATTTATTTTCAACTCACATTGAACTAACAACTTAAATAGCTAACACATCCTGAATTATGTATATCTAGATTTCATTTAGGAATTGCCACAGTGCATTACAATAGCATATTTAATTGTCCCCTTCAACATAAATTTTTAAATATTTTGTGGGAAAAGATTACGGATTTTTTCTTTATCTTTGGGTTTGTAGCACCTTCCTTAATTCCGGTCACACAAGCAGGCACTAAATAAATATTTATTAAATTGAATAAAAGCTGTTTCTTGAGGGGTATCCTGGAAAATATCAGGTAAGAAGAAAATGTTTTGTTTGCCCAGGGCCTGTATTCACACTCTCTGTTAAGTGATATTTTGAAAAGAGGAGAGAAGCCTTTCACCTATAAATGGGCCTGCAGCAATCAAAGGCATTCATGGAGAACTGAATTCATTTCCCTGCCCTTTCCTGACATTTCTTCTTGGACATTTTACTGAGAAATAATGGGGAGAGGTTTATCTTCCCCCAAGGAAACCACCCTACCTGAAAACCCATGTCAAAATATTATGACTTCTTAAAATGAGAACATATTTTCTCCATGTCAAGTACTTACTTTCTAGATCCATAAAGATTTCCACAGGCATTAGAATCACTACAAGTCTGCTCCTGATTATCAATGGTGTAATTAGATTGGTAAAAGTCAGAGTCAAATTGTCCCAAGTTTGACATCCTGAAAAATATGAGTGAAAAATGGAGAAGATTCGAAGCAATAAAATTTCTTTTGAGGTATTTACAGGATCAATAGACAATATGATTATGGCTGGATTCCTATTAGAAAACAAGGTATTCTCTGAATGGGGGAAAGGTATGGAAATGTATGCTAGAAAGCCATTTACAAAACCTATATACCTCCAATTAACTTTTCTGTAGTTTTCACTAAGTAGGACTGTGACTAAATTGACTTTGCCTCTGTGTGTGCAAAGTCACTTCAGTTGTGTTTGACTCTTTGTGATCCTATGGACCATAGCCCACCAGTCATCTTTGTCCATGGGATTCTGCAGACAAGAATACTGGGGAGAGTTGCCATTTCCTTCTCCAAAATTGATTTTAATTATCTGAAAAAAAAAAAAAAAATTCTTCACCTAATACCTTGTTCTCAGCAGTTTAAGAGAAAAAGTTTAAAAGTTGGTATATATCTTGAAGATTTTCCCTAAAATAATGTTATTTCCTCACTTTAAAAACACATATATAGATAGATAAACACATACATATCCATATATATATATATACATATACATATTTGTTGTTGTTCAGTCCCTCAGCCATGTCTGGCTCTTTGCAACCTCATGGACTGCAGCACTCCGTTTCCCTGTCCTTCATCATTTCCCAGAGCTTGCTCAAACTCATGTCCATTGAGTTGGTGATGCCATCCAACTATATTGTCCTCTGTCGTCTCCTTCTCTGCCTTCAATATTTCCCAGCATTAGGGTCTTTTCTAATGAATAGGCTCTTCACATCAGGTGGCCAAAGTATTGCAGCTTCAGCATCAGCTCTTCCAACGAATATTCAGGACTGATTTACTTTATGATTGACTGGTTTGATTCTCTTGCAGTCCAAGGGACTCTTAAGAGTCTCATCCAACAAGCATCAGTTCTTGGGCACTCAACGTTCTATATAATCCAACTCTTACATCCATACATGACTGTGGGAAAAACCATAGCTTTGACTATATGGACCTTTACTGGTAAAATAATGTCTCTGCTTTTTCATATGCTGTCTAGGCTTGTCATAACTTTTTTTCTAAGTAGCAAGCACCTTTTAATTTCATGGCAGCAGTCACCACCTGCAGTGATTTTTGAGCACAAGAAAATATATATCATATATATATGTGTGTGTGTGTGTATATATATATATATACACACACACACATATTTAGGTTAGGGCAAGGGCTTTCTGGGCGGCTCAGCTGGTAAAGAATCTGCCTGCAATGTGGGAGACCTCAGTTCAATTCCTGGGTTGGGAAGATCCCCTGGAGAAGGGAATGGCTATCCATTCCAGTATTTTGGCCTAGAGAACTGCACTGACTATCCACTGGGTAGCAGAGTGGGACACAACTGAGCTACTTTCACTTCACTTCACTTCAGGTTGGGAGAAATGTAATTGCAGTTTCAGACTTTGAATTTTAAATTATTATAACTAGGCTCAAACACATCTTTATTAATTGAAATAGGAACCATTATAATCAACACATTTTTGCCAACAAGAAATAAGTTGGTTTACTCTTGTAGCATAAAAATCTGTGCTTCTGGATTCAATGAACTCTTGGAAAGCATTTTCTTCCCCTTGCTGGTTGTGAAGTATTCTTCCATGCTGCTTCTGCTGCTGCTAAGTCGCTTCGGTCATATCAGACTCTGTGCAAACCCACAGACGTCAGCCCACCGGGCTTCTCTGTCCCTGGTATTCTCCAGCCAAGAATACTGGAGTAGGTTGCCATTTCCTTCTCCAGTTTTCCATACAAAGTTGCTGAAATGCTTGAAGAAGTGGTAGTCAGTTGGCAAGAGGTCAGGTGAATATAGCGGATGAGGCAAAACTTTGTAGCCCAATTTGTATATATATAAAATACACAGAAAGTAATGTCATTAGCAAAAAAACATAAAGCAATAAAGGCACATTAAAATAATGTATAACATAATCACATTTAAGAATGTATTCCAATATCAAACAGCGAAGTTCAACAATGCAAATTACTGTATTGTTGCAGTAATTTGCAACAATTCAAATTTAACTGCAATTACTTTTGCACTAACCTAATAGCATATATGTGTGTGTGTGTGTGTGTGTTTTGTGTGTGTGTGTGTGCATCATCTATCTGCACTCTTTGCAAAGCCAGGAAGTAAATGGCTGGTAATAATATATAAGTTTGATTTATTCATAGAGTTTTAAAGTGTGCTAACAGCCTCTCTACTCCCCCAAACAAAGATAAAACCCTCAAAACTAATCTTCCAGTTCCACTTTCTAATTCTTAAATGGTGTTTGGAACATTTTCCTTTTCTCTTGCCCTGTCTGCTGCACCAGGGCTTCTGCTGAGTCAGAGGAAAAAAGGCTTGATTTGGCTACAGGAAAAGAGCCTGTTTCCATACACTCTCTGCTGCTGCTGCTAAGTCGCCTCAGTCGTGTGCGACTCCGTGCGACCCCGTAGACGGCAGACCACCAGGCTCCACCGTCCCCGGGATTCTCCAGGCAAGAACACTGGGGTGGGCTGACATTTCCTTCTCCAATGCATGAAAGTGAAAAGTGAAAGTGAAGTTGCTCAGTCGTGTCCGACTCATACACTCTCTACATAGTTTCTACTCACTACTGGGAATGAAGAGCAGTGCATGTAGTCTTGATTAAGACCTAAGGGCTAGAATACCAGGGGGAAAAGAAAGACTTGACAGCAGAAAAAGGTGGGGGAAGAAAGTAATAGCAAAGAGGGTAATAGTGTCTCTTTGGAAGAAAATTAGAGAAATGGAGTAAGAAATCTTTTCAACTCAGCATTTTAACCTGTATTTTCCTTTGAAAAGCTTTCTATTTCAAAAGAAGAATTTGAAAATCACTAGGAGTAGTTCATATAATAATCTATGGTCTACTACTTATCATACATTTCAAATGAAATTACATAAACAGCTTGAGCTCTAAGGGCCTCATTAATCAGAAATATTCAAGTAACAATTGTCAAATATATCACTTTTCAGCTCAGTAAAAATGCAGAAAGCTACTCTAAAATTAGACTCATACATTTGATATAATAAATCAAGATTTTTCATTAGCAATATGTATAAAAGTAGCTATAAATTATGTAAACTAAAATCAGGACTTGGAGAGTATAAAAATCTTTTAATAACTTGTAATTTAAAAAATTTAGAATTTAAGAGCAAAACTTTTTCAGTCAATGAAAGTATGTTATTATAAAGCATAGGCAATATTTTACTGAAAGTATACTAAGTTTTCAGAACATGCAAAACTTTATGTTAATACGATTATTGGTTTTACAATCCTCATATAACCTAGATTTGTACTTTGTTTAAATGCCAAATTCTTTAGACGGATCAGACACATACCTTTATATTATTTTATGTTGAAAGATCCTCCAACAATTGTAGCTTTACTTGAGAAATTTTTGACAAATCAGCTCATGAAAAGATGACCTGCTGCGTCTATATATAAGCTTCTAAATTTGTACTCTGACACTCTGAACAGATGCTACAGCCAAAAAAAAAAAAAAAAACCTTGCCAAAAGCCAAACACAGTATTTTATAACACTTGTTACAGTGTACAAACACAGTGAATGGTGTAGAGACAATTTGATAAAGTAAATGGTAGATTCAGCTTCCTTGTGTGACTAATGTACCATTGAACTCTGATTTAAAATCATTTATTTGAGGCTAACAATAAAGAGGCCTAACATTCCTTCTGCTTCTTAGCCTAGAAGAATATATTCAGCCTTCACAAGATTTTCTAATAACGTGGTAAAAACCAACATATGGTACATGAACTTAACATAACAATCTTAGCAACAATCTGAAAATGTGTGATCAATTTAATCCAAATTTGAACCATTCAATTTATATAAACAACACTGAGAAAGACTCCCCATGGTCTACATCTGATTTTTTTCCCTGCTTCTTACTTCTCCATCACAGCTCAATATGGATATACTAATATGATCTAGAGCACTCTTCGTTCATAGGGCAGGTTCTGCCCCATTTTTGAGCCAATCTTGATCATGAAAGACATCTATGATATTGTGTTTTATAATAAAAATATATATCTGGTAATTTACTTGACCAAAACATGTTTCTCATTATATTTGGTCTTTGTCCATAGTTCCTGACTCATGGCTCCTAAAACCCTTGGAATTTCCTAAGTATTGAGAGTGACAAAGGTGTCTCTTGGTATGTTAATCAGGTGATTTGGGGACCTCATCTAATGATGGGGGCTGGTTGCCAATGGAGCCAATAATGTGAATAGAGGGTTGGAACATTCAACCCCATTCTCAATCTCTGAGGAGGGAAGAGGGCTGGGATGTTGAATTAATTGCCTATGGCCAATGAAAGGAGAAGGCAATGGCAACCCACTCTAGTATTCTTGCCTGGAGAATCCCAGGGACAGAGGAGCCTGGTGTGCTGCTGTCTATGGGGTCACACAGAGTTGGACACGACTGAAGCGACTTAGCAGCAGCAGCAGCAGCAGGTTAACGACAACCAATTATGCTGATTACTGAAACCTTTATAAAGCCTCAAAAGGATGGAGTTTGGAGAGCTTCTGGGTTGGCAAACCCAGAAGGTGGATGTGCTGGGAGAATGGCACCCTCATAGAGAGGGCATGGAAGCTTCTCTCTCTTTCTCACTCTCTTGCCCTATGTATTTCTTCCATCTGGCTGTTGCTGAGTTATAGCCTTCTATAATAAACCAGTGATCCAGTAAGTATATTATTTCTCTGCGAACCTCTCTAGCAAATAAACCAATTCTAAAGGAGATCCAGTCCTGGGTGTTCATTGGAAGGACTGATGCTGAGGCTGAAACTCCAATACTTCGGCCACCTCATGCGAAGAGTTGACTCTTTGGAAAAGACCCTGATGCTGGGAGGGATAGGGGGCAGGAGGAGAAGGGGACGACAGAGGATGAGATGGCTGGATGGCATCACCGACTTGATGGACATGAGTTTGAGTGAACTCCAGGAGTTGTTAATGGACAGGGAGGCCTGGCATGCTGCAATTCATGGGGTCGCAAAGAGTTGGACACGACTGAGCAACTGGACTGAACTGAAGGAGGTAATCCTGGGAACCACCAATTTATAGCCAATTTATAGGCCAGAAGTGCCAATTTATAGGTTAGAAGTACAGGGAACAACCTGGACTTGATACTGGTATCTGATGGGAGGAGAGAGGGAAGCTAATAGTCTATTAGGATTCTTAAGAATTGAGTTGAATTGTAGGACACCCAGATGATGTTCCAAGAAATATTTGGTGCTGTGTAGAAACTTACCCCCTGTAACTTATTGGAATTGGGGCCACAAATAACTTAGCACCAGATCCATTTCTTCCAGGAAACTGCCTGAGTTGGTTCCCTTTACATTCAAGGATTACTTCAAGGAGGCGTCTTCCTAGTTCCGACTCAGGTTACCTGGCTAATATTCCCAATTTCTATCTGGATCTGGTGGTTTTGTCACTAATATCAGCATCAAGGCTGGAGGTCAAGTTCTCCTGTGATCTGCTTCTTACTGATTCTCCTTTATAGTACTTGATATTTTTCATGTATCTAGCTCTTAGGAACTGAAATCTGCTGTTCAAGCTTATGTTGCACTTTGGAAATTTCTGCTAAAGCCAATGGCAGATAGTAAAGTAAATTTCTCCACACTGTTTAAAAATATTTGGAATTCGAAAATCTTTCATCAGAGCTGTCTTTTGCCAGGTCACTAGTCAGGTAACAATAAATCATGCATTTTTTTTTTTTTGAGGATCTATTGAATACCAGACTGTGTTCTAGATTTGGAGTTATAGAAGTAGACAAAATACGAAGAAGAAGTAGACATGTACTTCAAGAGACACATTTTAATATCAATCCTAGTCTATCTACAACAGAAAACAATGACTAGCCTGGTACAGGTCTATGAATTTAAGGTTTAAGTCACTGAACTTGTGCATCAACCTTATAAAGTATTATTTCATTTTACAGAAAAATAGGTAGAGATTAAATAACTTGCCCAGATGGAAGCTAGTAGGTAGAAAAAAGCCACTATTCACAACCTAATAGACTAACTCCTGAACTCACAATTTATCCAAAACAATGACAGGAATTAAACATATTTTAATATCAATCCTACTCTATCTACAATGACTAGCCTGGTACAGGTCTATGAATTTAAGGTTTAAGTCACTGAACTTGTGCATCGACCTTATAAAGTATTATTCCATTTTACAGAAAAATAGGTAGAGATTAAATAACTTGCCCAGATGGAAGCTAGAAGGTAGAAAAAAGCCACTATTCACAACCTAATAGACTAACTCCTGAACTCACAATTTATCCAAAACAATGACAGGAATTAGCCAAAATCTATCAAGAAGTGAGCATAAACTATTAAGATGGAGAACTCAAAGGGGAGAAAATTAGGGTATTCAGTGAAGTCCTCTTAAGAAGTCATTTGAATTGAGACCTGGTTGATGAGAAGAAGCCATTTGAAAGACCATGTGAAGAGGGTATAAAGCAAGCACTCTGTGGTGGCAAGGAATCGGCTGTTTATAGTTTAGAAAAAAAAGCCATGTGGTTATGGTTTTGAATCAAAGGAAAGTTGAAGAAGATGAGGTTAAAGGTAGAGGTAGAGGCCAGATCATAAAAGCCTTGGCAAGGAATATAGATTTTATAATAATTGAAATAAGATGCCACTGCAGGGTTTTAAGCATGATCAAAACTTCCCTGGTGGCGCAGACAGTAAAACGTCTGTCTACAATGCGGGAGACCCAGGTTCGACCCCTGGGTTGGGAAGATCCCCTGGAGAAGGAATTAGCAATCCACTCCAGGACTATTGCCTGGAAAATCCCATGGACAGAGGAGCCCGGTAGGCTACCGTCCACGGGGTCGCAAAGAGTCGGACACGACTGAGTGACTTCACTATATGATCAATCTTAAGCAGAAATTGAAAAGGGAAACTCATTAGGAGTTTTGCCAGTAACAAATGCATGATATAAAGGTAGCTTGGACTAGGGTAGCAGTGGAAGCGGGAGAACTGGTAGAAAAGTCTTGGCAGCTAAGGGAAGAATGAATTGAAGGGATCAGGACAAGATCAGTGCTGAAGTAAGAAGACAGTTCATTCCAGGGAAATGATGTGAAGTTGTCTAAACTGGTAAAGGTCCAATGCAGGTGAAGAGCACCAACCAGGTACAAAAGATATATGGGAAGAAGATTTTTATAGGGTTTAGTTTCTATTGGCTAAGAGGCTTCCCTGGTGGCTCAGCCAGTAAAGAACCTGCCTAAAATTCAGGAGACTTGGGTTTGATTCCTGGGTGGGGAAGATCCCCTGGAGAAGGGAATGGCAAACCACTCCAGTATTCTTGCCTGGGAAATCCATGGAGAGAGGAGCCTGGCGTGCTACAGTCCATGGAGTCACAGAGTCAGGCATGACTGAGTGACTCAGTTCAGTTCAGTTCAGTCGCTCAGTCATGTTTGACTCTGCGACCCTATGGACTGCAGCACGCAAGGTTTCCCTGTCCATCACCAACTCCTGGAACTTACTCAAACTATGTCCACTGAGTTGGTGATGCCATCCAACCATCTCATTCTCTGTTGTCCCCTTCTTGACCTGCCTTCAATCTTTCCCAACATCAGGGTCTTTTCCAATGAGTCCATTTTCTCATCAGGGGGCCAAAGTATTGGAGTTTCAGCTTCAGCATCAGTCCTTCCAATGAGTATTCAAGACTGATTTCCTTTAGGATGGGCTGGTATCTCCTTGCAGTCCAAGGAACTCTCAAGAGTCTTCTCTAACACCACAGTTCAAAAGAATCAATTCTTTGGGGCTCAGCTTTCTTTATAGTCCAACTCTCACATCCATACATGACTACTGGAAAAACCATAGCTTTGACTAGATGGACCTTTAAAAAAATAAGCAAACTGCCCCCCTTTCCATCTCGAGCTTCCCTGATAGCTCAGTTGGTAAATAATCTGCCTGCAATGCAGGAGACCCCGGTTCAATTCCTGGGTCAGGAAGATCCACTGGAGAAGGGATAGGCTACCCACTCCAGTGTTCTTGGGCTTCCTTTGTGGCTCAGCTGGTCAAGAATCCACCTGCAATACGGGAGACCTGGGTTCGACCCCTGGGTTTGGAAGATCCCCTGGAGATGGGAAAGGCTACCCAATCAAGTATTCTGGCCTGGAGAATCCATGGACTGTATAGTCCATGGGATTGCAAAGAGTCTGACATGATTGAGTGACTTTAACTTTCAAGAGGGAGAAGAGAGGGATAATTATTGAAGATAATTTATAGAATCCTAATGACTTCCCCATCCTAAGGCATCAAGTTTATGGAAAAAGGCCAGATTGTTATATGGTAGCCAAATTTAGATTATCTTACTTTCTATTTCTTCTTTCAAAGGCCTTTATGTGAGAAGCTAGGTCCCTTCCTATAACAGCAAGGACTCAGAGTATGCTCTTTCTTTTGACAAATAAAGTCACTGAAAAGTTTGCCAAAGATAGTAACATTTTCAATCTTAGTTCATTTAGTTGGATTTTAAACTTACTTTGTGGTTTTGTATTTTTCAACTTAGTTTTTTTTAATTTATGGAAACCAGCTTGATTAGATGAATCACAGAAAAAATGTGAACTGAAATGGCATATAAAAATGAAATTAATATAAACCTCAAGTGAGCTATAAGGTATGAAACATTGAAGACCAAATGACTTCACTCTCCTGACAAGTGACTTTTGTTGTCATTCAGTTGCTCAGTCACTTTTGACTCTGTGACCCCATGGATAGCAGCACACCAGGCTTCCGGTCCTTCACTATCTCCTGGAGTTTGCTCAAACTGATGCCCATTGAGTTGGTGATGCCATCCAACCAACTCATCCTCTGTCACCCCCTTTAATACATAAATCAAAATACTTTGAAACTACTATTATACACGTAATACCATATGTATATAAAACATGCATTTAAATCTTTTTCCATTAATGAATCGTCCAATTGTTATAATGTTCCCCTGTAGCTCAGCCGGTAAAGAATCTGCCTGCAGCGCAGGACACCCGGGTTCAATCCCTGGGTTGGGAAGATCCCCTGGAGAAAGAAATGGCAACCCACTCCAGTATTCTTGCCTGGAAAATCTCATGGACAGAGGAGCCTGGTGGGCTGCAGTCCATGGGGTTGCAAAGAGTTGGGCACGACTGAGCAACTAACACTGACTTACTTATGTTGAAGGACAGAGTTGAAATTGATATTATAATTGATCAATGAATTACTTTTAGCTCATTTACTTATTTCTGGGTTCTGAATGATCAAAAAAGCTGGATAATATGAATAAGGATTCTCACCTGATGTAAACAGCACCACATTCTATTCACAGCAAGTTTCTGTTCCTTTCCCTTTCTCCCTCCCTTTTCTCTGTCCTCTCTCTAAACACGACTGAGCGACTGAACTCTCTAAACTCTCCTCTAAGGTGATCGCATCCACTCCCCTGGCTTGATAGACCATCTATAAAGAGAGAGTTCCTCACGTCACATATGCAGCCCTCTCCTATCTTCTCAGCTTCAAACTATTTCATATCATATAGACAATTCAAAACATAACATAATCCAAACTTTTCTTTTACCTTCTACCTTCTCCAAACCAACACTGTTTTCTCCATTTCAGGAGACGGTATCACAAGCCACTCATTCAAATCAGAAATTATCTAATCTTTTGGTGAATTGTATAGATTCTATCTCTAAAACATATCTCCCACTAACTAATTCTTTCCATCTTAACTGCCATCACCCCGATGTATACTCCTCTGTTCTCCCACTTAGACTTCTATTCACGAAAGTGAAATACTCCTTTTAAAGTAGCAGATCCAGTAGGTGGTCATACAAGTTTACATAATCAAGACTGTAAAACTCATACCATTAATGGCACAATAACTTGCCAAATAGGGACAAAGTTTCTCCTGTGGTTGCTAACTGCAACTTCCAGTGGGAATAAGGAGAATTTCCATCTGTAATTTCTTAATCTCTCTGGTGATCTGTCAAATGTCAAAAGACTGTGAGTAGGTCAACAGCTATATCTGAAACAAGTTACCCTCTATCTGACAATTATGCATACATATTTATGTTAAAGGATGAAAGTTTACATAGATGGATGAATGATCACTACTATTAATTTAGCTTACTCAGAAACTAGTATTTCAATTGTGTAAATCAATGGCAACCCACTCCAGTACTCTTGCCTGGAGGGTCCCATGGATGGAGGAGCCTGTTGGGCTGCAGTCCATGGGGTTGCAAAGAGTCGACTGAGCGACTTCACTTTCACTTTTCACTTTCATGCATTGGAGAAGGAAATGACAACCCACTCCAGTGTTCTTGCCTGAAGAATCCCAGGGATGGCGGAGCTTGGTGGGCTGCTGTCTGTGGGGTTGCACAGAGTCGGACACGACTGAAGCGACTTAGCAGCAGCAAGCATAACATATGATTATGACATTCACCACTGCAATTTTTCAATATGAAAATAGAGGCTCCAAGAGGTTAAGTGACTTCTGCACAGTCACACATTTAATGTGTAACAGATCAAATGTGGAAAATCAGTTCTGTCAGCCCCATTTCCTTTCATTAATTTTCATTTCTTAGAAGACTACTTATGGTTATCTAAAGTACCAGTGTTAGGGTGTATCTGTTTGGAAATATTAAACAATATTTATTTACAACCTCCAGCAAATATTTTTCAGCTAAACAGAGCTGCTAATGAGCCAAGAGATATGTCACCATTTTCTAGCTCTGCTGACAGAGAAGGCAATAGCACCCCACTCCAGTACTCTTGCCTGGAAAATCCCATGGACGGAGGAGCCTGGTAGGCTGCAGTCCATGGGGTTGCGAAGAGTCGGACATGACTGAGTGACTTCACATTCACTTTTCACTTTCATGCATTGGAGAAGGAAATGGCAACCCACTCCAGTATTCTTGCCTGGAGAATCCCAGGGATGGGGGAGCCTGGTGGGCTGCCGTCTATGGGGTCGCACAGAGTCGGATACGACTGAAGCGACTTAGCAGCAGCAGCAGCAGCTGACAGAGAAATGGGTTGTTTTTTTATCAGTGTTTATCAAGTAATTATTTTGGCAGTCTATATTGCAGCTTAATGTCTCTATACTATAAATTACTACTCTTATTAAGGCAGAAAAAATACATGTTGTGTTCCATTAATTTTTAAAAATACGTTTTGCTCAGTGTTCTCTACATGCTCCTTTTGCTAATACCACATAAGATTTGTTCAAGATCATCTACCCTTTAAAGACCATGCTGCTTCTATTGTATGAGCCACAGTCACATGAAAGTGGGCATAAAATTTTGCTTCACTGAATGAATTTTAAAGAGTTCAATATGTCCTATAACACAAAAAGAAAATTACAGGGTTTTCCTTCATTAATATGAACATAATTATTCTTGACTTTTAATTTGGCTATTTCTTATTAGCTTCCACTTTTGTCTTAGAAGAAAAATCGGGATCTAGCAGAATTATTACTGAACACTTACAAGTTTTCAGTTTGATAGCAAGAAAATGTTAGCAAAAACATAATATACACCTGAAATTATGAAAATTGATATGAGTACCTAGGAATTACATATATTCTGACACATGTTATCTAACTGCAAGAATCTTCAGCTCCTTCATGCATAAAACAAAAATAAAATTTCTACCTGTCTCTTAGGTAGTATGTATTTTATCTTGATCTCATCAACTTAATTTTATTTTTCTCTGTGTTTCATAATATACCTAAACTTCATAATATACCTAAATCAAGGTAAATATAACATATATGTACATGTATATATAAATGTGTATAAAATGTGAGGATTAAATCAAATTTTGAACAGGAACAGTTAACACAGGCAGGGGCAAGTTGCAAACACTCAATAAATATCATTACTTACGATTATTATGATTACACTTGTCAGCAAAAATAATAATTTATGCTCACACATTTGATTGTAAGTTTAAATCTACTGCAATCTACAGAGACTATTTTCAGTAGAGCCTTAAACTTTTTTTTTGAACTGTTGTAAATTTTTTCATCTTCCTAGTATAACTTTAAAAGAGTTTATTCTTCTTATTCTCTTTAATGTGATAATTTTTTTCCTTGGGAGCAAGAAAGAAAATGTTCCACAACTGCCAAAAAGAAATAATCACAGAATTTTGGAAAAGATACTGTTCCAAACATAACTAACTCCCTTTCAAATAAATGAATACTTATTTGAAGTGTTTAATAAATCTAAAACTAATATTAAGAATCAAAGCAATTAGAATGGGAAAATTAATAAGCAAGTAATGATTCACAAAGAAAGAATAAGAGATGCCAGAGAAGCAAAAAATTAAGCAGATGATAGCTAGATGCTAATGTGATTTTCTAAGACAAATGTAGTCACAGAAAAGTTAATTCCCTTCAGGAATAAAGGTCTATTTTTCTTGGCATTTGTGCACTTAGGAATGCACTTTCTTGGCTTGTATCCTTTATTCCTGTAATGGGCATTTATTGCTCCCCAGTATCTAGGTTCATTTTTCTTTCCTGTCAGCACCTAGTTTTTCCTTTGGAGAACACCCTGCTGACTTTGTGAGTTATGTCATTCTGACTAGAATGACAGCACATTTGGTAGAAACATTGTAATTACTGCTGTTAACTCCAGAAAGAATAAAAGGATGGAGCCAAAGCAAAAACAATACCCAGTTGTGGATGTGACTGGTGATAGAAGCAAGGCTGGATGCTGTCAAGAGCAATATTGCATAGGAACCTGGAATGTCAGGTCCATGAATCAAGGCAAATGGGAAGTGGTCAAACAGGAGATGGCAAGAGTGAACATCGACATTCTAGGAATCAGCGAACTAAAATGGACTGGAATGGGTGAATTTAACTCAGATGACCATTATATCTACTACTGTGGGCAGGAATCCCTTAGAAGAAATGGAGTAGCCATCATGGTCAACAAAAGAGTCCAAAATGCAGTACTTGGATGCAATCTCAAAAACTACAGAATGATCTCTGTTCATTTCCAAGGCAAACCATTCAATATCACAGTAATCCAAGTCTATGCCCTGATCAGTAACGTTGAAGAAGCTGAAGTTGAACAGTTCTTTGAAGACTACAAGACCTTTTAGAACTAACACTCAAAAAAGATGTCCTTTTCATTATAGGGGACTGGAATGCAAAAGTAGGAAGTCTAGAAACACCTGGAGCAACAGGCAAATTTGGCCTAGGAATACAGAATGGAGCTGGGCAAAGGCTAATAGAGTTTTGCCAAGAAAACACACTGGTCACAGAAACACCCTGTTCCTACAACAANCCTTTGACTGTGTGGATCACAAGAAACTGTGGAAAATTCTGAAAGAGATGGGAATACCAGACCACCTGGCCTGCCTCTTGAGAAGTCTGTATGCAGGTCAGGAAGCAACAGTTAGAACTGGACATGGAACAACAGACTGGTTCCAAATAAGAAAAGGAGTGTGTCAAGGCTGTATATTGTCACCCTGCTTATTTAACTTATATGCAGAGTACATCATGAGAAACGCGGGGTTGGTAAAAGCACCAGCTTGAATCAAGGTTGCCGGGAGAAATATCAATAACCTCAGATATGCAGAAGACACCACCCTTATGGCAGAAGATGAAGAGGGACTAAAAAGCCTCTTGATGAAAGAGAAAGAGGAGAGTAAGAAAGTTGGCTTAAAGCTCATCATTCAGAAACCTAAGATCATGGCATCTGGTCCCATGGGAAATAGATGAGGAAACAGAATTGATGCTTTTGAACTGTGGTGTTGGAGAAGACTCTTGAGAGTCCCTTGGACTGCAAGGAGATCCNCCTTATGGAAGAAGATGAAGAGGGACTAAAAAGCCTCTTGATGAAAGAGAAAGAGGAGAGTAAGAAAGTTGGCTTAAAGCTCATCATTCAGAAACCTAAGATCATGGCATCTGGTCCCATGGGAAATAGATGAGGAAACAGAATTGATGCTTTTGAACTGTGGTGTTGGAGAAGACTCTTGAGAGTCCCTTGGACTGCAAGGAGATCCAACCAGTCCATTCTAAAGGAGATCAGTCCTGGGTGATCCTTGGAAGGACTAATGCTGAAGCTGAAACTCCGGTACTTTGGCCACTTCATGCGAAGAGTTGACTCATTGGAAAAGACTGATGCTGGGAGGGATTGTGGGCAGGAGGAGAAGGGGACGACAGAGGATGAGATGGCTGTATGGCATCACTGACTTGATGGTCATGAGTTTGAGTGAACTCCGGGAGTTGGTGATGGACAGGGAGGCCTGGTGTGCTGTGATTCATGGGGTCGCAAAGAGTCGCACATGACTGAGCAACTGAACTGAACTGAATATGTCTTTAATGTTGCCTACTTATTTTGCTTCCCTGATAGCTCTGTTGGTAAAGAATCCACCTGCAATGCGGGAGACCTGGGTTAAATCTCTGGGTTTGGAAGATCCCCCAGAGAGGGGAAAGGCTACCTACTCCAGTATTCTGGCCTGATCGCAAAGAGCTGGACATGACTAAGTGACTTTCACTTCACTTGTGGGCTTCTCTGATAGTTCAGTTGGTAAAGAATACACCTGCAATGCAAGATTCATGGGGTCGCAAAGAGTCGCACATGACTGAGCAACTGAACTGAACTGAATATGTCTTTAATGTTGCCTACTTATATTGCTTCCCTGATAGCTCTGTTGGTAAAGAATCCACCTGCAATGCGGGAGACCTGGGTTAAATCTCTGGGTTGGGAAGATCCCCCAGAGAGGGGAAAGGCTACCTACTCCAGTATTCTGGCCTGATCGCAAAGAGTTGGACATGACTAAGTGACTTTCACTTCACTTGTGGGCTTCTCTGATAGTTCAGTTGGTAAAGAATACACCTGCAATGCAGGAGACCCCAGTTCAATTGCTGGGTTGGGAAGATCCGCTGGAGAAGGGATAGGCTACCTACTCCAGTATTCTTGGGCTTCCCTTGGCGCTCAGCCGGTAAAGAATCCGCCTGTAATGCATGAGACCTGGGTTCGATCTCTGGGTTGGGAAGATCCTCTGGAGAAGGAAAAGGTTACCCACTCTGGTATTCTGGCCTGGAGAAATCCATGGACTCTATAGTCCATGGGGTTGCAAAGAGTTGGACACGTCTGAGTGACTTTCACTTTTCACTTTCTTATTTTGCTACTGTTGTACATGTTGGACTAGAATACTTTTCAGCTTAAATACTTCTAATTTTATGACTCACCATATTTTATGAAGGTAAAAATTATACATTAACATCCATATTACATACTCAGAAATAATTTGATTTTTATAACAAAATCCATCGAAACTCTTAATGAAGTCCATCTTAAATGAAATACAGTTGCTCACTGATATAATTTTGGAAGAAGACATAGCTTTCACTTTCATCCCAGTGAAGAAGTGTGCTCCCAAACAAATGACAGTCCAAAGAGCATTGGACATTCCCCTGGGGTTATGAAAGTTACTTGACTGAGGACCAAAGCTCTGGACCATTCAAGTATGACTAATTTGATGCAGGAGCACTGTATCATTTCAGCAGGTCAAAGACTTTAATCTGGAATATCAAATAGGTTTTTGTACACCCCAAAAAGTAAAAGTAAGATTGCCCAAGATGAGTCATTTTCGTTACTTCTAAATCCCCGAATCAATGTTTCCTTGATAAACTTGTGAACAATAAGCTTTGCTTTGAAAGACTTTTAAAATCATAAAGACCAATATCCCATGAAGTTAGAAAGTAATTGAGTTGATTTTCATCTGACAAGACTACCGTAAGATTTTCAACAGTGCAAAACAGAACAAAATGCTGCTTCTTCCCCTGTGGTCCTAGTTAATGTTTCAAACCAACAGATGATAACTGTGATGAGTGGAAATCAGAGACTAGTGTATACACTTCAGGGGTGAAACAAGGACAATAATATGAATCATAGGATTGTTCTGAGGATTAATTGAGGTAGTATTTGTAAAATGTTTAGAAGAGCATGTGACAGATAGTTAGCTTTTTACAAATTATATAAATAAATCATATTTATTTCATTTGTGCATCCTTGTAGCTTTAATACTGTACTCTTGAATACTGAAAAGCAGAGACATTACTTTGTCAACAAAGGTCCAGCTAGTCAAGGCTATGGTTTTTCTAGTGGTCATGTATGGATGTGAGAGTGGACTATAAAGAAAAGCTGAGCCCTGAAGAATTGATGCTTTTGAACTGTGGTGTTGGAGAAGACTCTTGAGAGTCCCTTGGAC